>APFE030223469.1:75736-117898 GCA_000404065.3 Pinus taeda | reverse complement strand
AATCGCCAATTGTTGTGGCCACCAACAACCCCCCTCCTTATGAAGTATTATTGCTAATACTAAATAAGTGGGGACCCTCAAAAAAATTAGTTAGTGTTACGTTTTCTTTTTAGATGAAACCTACAACATCATGGACTTAGGAAAATACCTTGAAAAATCTAGAAAACCTAAGTTTCATAATGAAGAAAATTAAATTTACTCCTTAAAGGATATCACATCGTGCAAAGGATGATAGGATACACCTTCTAAAGAGTTAAAATGATAAAAGGCGATATTGCGACGCGAAACTTCATCGCATCGCATATACTGAAGACAAACACTCACATTGAAAAACTTTAAAACATCGCCGATATGCGATATCGCATATCACACATCGCAAATATCACAAGAATTACACAAGAATTATAATGATATGCGATATTGCGATGTTGCGATATCGCAATACTGTGACACCTCAAAGTTGCGATACTGCGATCTGTGATAAAAACAACACGATGATATTGCGACATTGTGATATTGAGATACTGCGATCTGCGACATCGCAAAGAAAAAAATGCGGGACTCCATCGCAGTTGGTTCTAGCTCATTGTTCGAGAGAACTCTTTAGCCAAGAGTTGGTCATGTATTTTAATGTGAATTAATGGGTTATTGCCAGTTGTTAATGAAGTAGGGTGTTGTGTTTTTCGAAAAAATAACTCACATAAGGTGGCATGTCTTGTATATCTTCGGCATTTAAAAGTTTTCCTGTTATTAGTCCTTTATCATTACTTCTACCTCAATGTAAAATCCAGGAAAGAAGGACGAAGCGTTATACAGGGAATTATGCAGAAAACAATGAAGAGGGAAGGCAACGCTCCAATGTACATTTCGGAAGGCATGCTTAATCCACTCAAGGAAGAAAAAGAGCTGCAGAACTCTTCGGAGGCGTCTATCATAGATTTCTCATGTATAGTCATGGTTGAATGGATACTGAAAGACGCTGATACCAGAAACAAAAAATTTAATTCTCAGGGTCAAGAGCTCACATAAATACTATTTTTACAAATTTTAGGTTTTATACCGAATGAGAGAAAAAGGCGCAAGAGGCAAAAACCACATCAGGGAAGCCTAGATCAAGAAACATAGGTAGTTTCCAATGCGCTAATCGCGCATCATTAAGAAATTTTTTTCGAAAAGGAAGGTCCCTAGTTGCTCAGTCACCTGCGAGCCCCGAAAACTGCAAGAAATCAGCGATAGAAGCAAACTGGAAGCAGAAGACTGAAGGAAAAACAGAAGCAGTCCGAAGGTTAACCAAGTTGAAATGGGATTTTTACCAGGCATACATGATAATGCTACATATTCATTGGATGATTTTCAAGCGTATCATCAATTTTACTGAGAAGAGAATGCCAACTCTTGTCGTTTCTATTTTTTTAACTCAACCAAATGCGGAAGACAGTCAGCCGACTCTACTCAGAAAAATACTGAATGCTTGCGACATTAAGGAGTAGATTTAGAAATAGTTAGTAGATTTAATTTTAGAATAGTTTTGCTTAGAAAGAGGACGGTCATTTAAACTGAATCCTCAATATTTCTGTAAATAAGTTATTTAGTTAGTAGTATTTAAACCCTTCTCATGCATTTAGAGAAGGGTCCAGAAATTTATCAAAAACTTGTCCTCAGAACATGCATTTTTGCACCCTCAGAGGAGGTTTTGGTGAATGAATGGAACAGGGTTTATTTGATATTTGCATTTGATATCTGCTACTGATGTTGCACTTCTATACTCTTAGTAGATGTTGAATCAAGGAGAGATAAATCAATCATTGCTTGAAGCTCGTGAGTAGGACTAGTTATAAATGGTACTTTTATCTCTTAACCATTTCTACTTATGCGTTAAAGCGATATTCAGTCTTCAGTTATTTATATGTTACATCATGAATGCCTGAGTTATCATTGGGCACTTTTGTACGGTGATAACTATTTGTTTATGTTTAGTGTATGAATAGCTCATTTATGCAATAAGTTTTAACAGCTGTTTCGTCTAACTTCTTATACGAAGTAGCTCATATTTATCAAATTATTTTCTTATGATAGCTGAATGATCTTTATTACCAGTTATTGTATGAAATATTTTTAGATTTCATAGAAGAAAGATCACGCCCCGGGTTAGCATAAATTTCGATGTTTTTTCTGTTTATTAGAATACATAGCATAGCATTAGATTAGATAGAAGTATTCCAGTCTGAACAGAAACACCCTTGTTTCTTACACACACACACACACTGAATTGGGAAACTAGTCCCAGATCCCCAGTCGGGCCTGATATACCAAATGGATAAGGAGCTGCCAACCAAGGTCCGGACCGGGTGGGTATCCCCCTTGTTGTCGACCCGATTTTCGGGGCCTTCAACAGGTTGGGAAAGCTCTTGAGTGAGTTGTTTGAATTTACTTTAGATACTACCGTGATCTTTTGTGACAACCAGAGTGGGATTCGTTTGTCAGAGAATGTCGTATTTCATGATCGATCCAAGCATATCGATATCAATACCACTATATTCAAGATATGGTACAACGGGGAGCTATAAGGCTCCAACATGTTGGTACAGATGAACAAGTCTCCGAAATTTTGACAAAGCCCCTAGGAAAGGTCAAATTTTTGACTTTCCGAGAACGACTTGGTGTCATTCAAAGACACTCTGATGAGGGACCTGTATGATGCGTTGAGCTCTGGGAGCTCCAGGGGGTGCGGGGTACTTCTTGGAGCAACATATGATCACAGGGTGATTCACCATCCCCTGGTGGTATACATGTACACCCTGTGGTGACTATGTAGCAAGATGATTGGTTCTCCTGTGAGGCCTAGATGATGTGTTCTCCACGACAACAAGATGATTTGCTCTCTTGTGCGACAGGATGATTCGCTCTCCTATGAACAGGATTGATTAGTTCTCCTGTGAGGCCTGGATGATGTGTTCTCCATGGCAACAAGATGATTCGCTCTCTTGTGGGATAGGATGATTCGCTCGCCTGTGGACAGGATTGATTAGTTCTCCTATGAGGCCTGGATGATGTGTTCTCCATGGAAACAAGATGATTCACTCTCTTGTGGGATAGGATGATTCGCTCTCCTGTGGAAAGGATTGATTAGTTCCCCTGTGAGGCCTGGATGATGTGCTCTCCATGGCAACAAGATGATTCTCTCTCTTGTGGGACAGGATGATTTGCTCTCCTGTGAACATGATTGATTAGTTCTCTTGTCGAGGCATCCTACCCATGCAGTCTGGGACTCACAGGAAGTACCTCTGATTTGATCAATGAGCAAGAAAATGAAGATAGGGACCATAATAGTACCGATGGATGCATCGCTATATCTACCGTACTCCCTATACTAGGATGACCTTCATTGATCTGGGATCAATGATACTGGTCTATGACCAGTGGTAGGAGTTGTACATACTATGATGCTGACTTCGGGTTGGTTGAGACTGGTCTGGGACCAGTGGTACATACTCCGAGACTGACTTTGTGTCAGTGCAATATTGGTCTGGGACCAATGGTACACTCTTTGAGCCTATGATACTGGTCTGGGACCAGTGAGAGTGCTACATATGATGACGCTGACTTTGGGTCAGTTGAGACCGGTCTGGGACCAGTGGTATGCACTCTAACACTGACTTTGAGTCGGTGGAGGATGATATTGGTCTGGGACCAATGGTAAGAGTTGTACCCACTATGACATTGACTTTGGGTTGGTTGAGACTGGTTTGGGACTAGTGGTACATACTCTGAAACTGATTTGGAGTCAGTATGATACATCCTCGATCATTTCTTCCTCTTCATAATTCATAAAATGCATAGCAGAACAAAGCAGAGCAGAGAAGATCAGAACAGGGCAGAACAGAACAAAGCAGTACAAGTAGAATAGAGCAGAGCAGGGTAAGGGTTAGGATGTACAGGGTAGTGCATTTGATGGATGAATAGTAGCGACCGACAGACAGATTGAAGATGAAGTTCTGCCTAGTTGAGAGGGAGTGTTAAAATTGGCAACTAGGGCCAAAATTCATGTGGGTCAACTTATTCATGGATGATAATATGTTCATTAGATTCCTCTCGTCAAGAGGTGTAGTATTGATCTAAATATCATCTAATTCCAATAAGTATTCGTGGAGATATGAATTTATTTTGATTGTGGAATTATTATCAAGCCAACCTACAACTCATGTAGGCTTAGAAGCCCAACAATCACATCTATTCAAACATCAACAGTTGTGTATAAATACAGGAGGACTTTTCCTCATTTTCACTCACTCATTCTCACATCTCTCTCTCTCCTGCGAAGAAAAGAGGCTCTTCTCTACTGTGCAGAAAAGAGACCTGTCTCACACATGTGGAGGAGCAGTTGCAGATTTTGGGGCAGCAACTGCAGAAATAAATTTTGACCTGCATGGACCAGAATATCTCCTCATTAGAACTGAATTGTAGTTCCATCTGGATCTCCTCTGAAGGTCGCAAATTTTGGTGGTGGAATCAAGCTGATCTGACGGTTGGTTTGCGAGATATTGATTGCCCTAGTTTGAAGGAAGTTGCTGAAACTGAAGCTGCAACTGTAGATCCAAACTTTGACTAGCGTGGACCATCAAACTCCTCTTATGAACTGCACTGTAGGTTCATCTAGACCTCCTCTGAAGGCCATAAATTTTGGTGGTGGAATCGAGCTGATCCGATGGTTGGTTTGTGAGATATTGTCTGCCCTAGTTTGGAATTGATCTAGGGTTTGCTGATGCAAATATAAATCTGATTTATGTACTATTTCTCTTTGCTGGATTATTGAAGATAAATGAATATTTGATCAAAGGGTTTCCCCACACATTGTGGGGTTTGTCCCTGGCTAGCCACCACATCTTGTGTCTCTTGTCTTGGCTTGTTTTTTGTCGATTGTTTAATGTTTTATCTGCACTTTACTTTATGCATATGTGATTGCTAATATGTGGATAATAGTAACAAAAGAAGTAAATTGCTATAAGCATAGAACATACCATATCTTAACATCTTTGGTATAAACAGACAGAGGGAGTGAAGCTTTAAGGCTTCACAGATGTAGATTAGGCAGGGAGTCCATCTGACATGAAGAGAAAATCAGGGGGAATCTTCAGTATTGGGTTAGTAGCAGTTTCTTGGCACAACATGAAGCAAAGATCAGTTGCACTCAGTTTAGAAGAAGCAGAGTACATGTATTCTAGTCAAGAAGCCTGTGAGGCTATATAAATGAGGAAGATCCTTGTTGGATTATTTGGTTAGCAAATGGATCTTATAGTGATTTAATGTGACAATACAAGTTGTATCAAACTCTTTGAGAATCCATTTTTTCATGGTCGGTCCAAGAATATCGACATTCGGTATCACCATCTATGATATTGTGTGTAGAGGAGAATCATGTTGCTGGAGTACATTCCTATAGAGGAGCAAGATGTAGATATTTTGACAAAGGCATTGTCAAGATGAAAATTCGAGTTTCACAGAGGCAAGATTGGGGTAGTAGATAATCCCTTGCTTGTTGAGAGGGAGTGTTGAAAATGCAACAAGAAAATCCTAATTTAATTTGTCCTTGAATTAAATTAGGAATTAAATTGTAATTCCATATCTCATGACAACTTGTAATAGTTAGCTAAGTTAATTTGACTTAGTTAGCTTAGTTAATTCGAGTTGAGGGTCTAACTAGAGTCATATAGAGTGTCTCCTACAATTAGGAGCACTAGTTGAGTATATTTTGGGTTGCATTTATTTAACTTACTCTAACTGAGTTAAATTCAGTTAAACTAGTTCCAATTGATGGAGGAATTGGTGGGAGATAAAAAACAATGGGGTGTAATGAGCAATAGTGGGGTGTAACCAACATTAGTAGGGTGTAACATACGATAGTGGGATGTGACTTACTACAGTGGGGTGTGACTTACTACAGTGGGGTGTAACCTGTGGTAGTGGGGTGTAACCTGTAGCAGTGGGGTGTAACTAACACTAATCAATAATTTTAAGATTCACTCATAATTAACTCATGCATGTTAGATCAGAGAAAGACCCAATTAAGATTGAATTTCAAGGAAAATGTACTGTCAATTGTATAATCATCTGAATTGTACAGGTGGTGCATGCAATCAGAGGAAGGCCTATGAGGATTGTGCAATTCATAATTGTGGGATTTACCAATTAAATATGGGCTAATTCCCAAGGGAATATCACAAGGAAGTAGGAACTTGAAGGTGAGGAAATTGGCTAAGTGTTAGCCAGAGTTAGCTTAGGAAGTTGTGAGATAGATAGAGATAGTGCAGAAGTTGCTCGGGCTTGAGCAAAGCATTGTAATGTTCTCATATTTTCTGATTAATGTAATATACAGATAGCAAGGCTTTTTTCTATGGATTTCCCTAGAAACTCATTATGTTATGTGTAATTTAATTCTTTCTCTTATATGCTTCATGATTTCATCGATCATTTATTGTTTTTTCTCATGAGTAGAGTAGATTCAAGCCAATTATTTTAGCATATTACAATCTGCAGTTTGGATCTACAAGGAATTTCTATAGGAAACACCCACCAATAATTGCAACTTCTTGAAGCCTAAGCATACCATGCAACTTAAGAAAATTGGCTCCATTCAATGGTTTCGTATTGATATCAACAAGTTAATGTTCTTCATTAAACAAGAGTGATAATATTACCTTGAAAAAATAATTGTGAACAATGAGCGTGAATCTCAACATGCTTTATTTAACTGTGTTTAATAGGATTGTAAACAATTTGAGTTTCACTTTGATTGTCACAATAAATAGTAGTTGAGGCCTTAATAGGAAACCCAAAATCTTCCAAGAGTTGACGAATCCAAGATGCATCTATCCCTGCATTAATAACTCCTTTATATTATGCTTCTATAATCGAGAGGGATACTACATGTTGTTTCTTGTATGACCAAATCAGGGGTCCAATACTGAAGTGAAATAGAAATATATGAGTTTTGAACTACATTTCAATGCCTATGATTTAATGTGGGAGAACATATTCCAATCTCATAATAATTATAAAGGAAAAATTAATTTTTGTTTTGCATTAAGAATCCATACTAATGAATTATGTGGATTTCAATCCCTCAATTGTGGATCAAATTGTAAGATAAACTTCCAAAGACTTGGGAAACAATTGCATGGTAAACACCCACAATAAATGCCAATGTAGTGAGCAAGCATCATTGTAAGGTCTACATAAAAGCAGAATAACACCAATGGTGGGGAGTCCTCACGAAGAACATGATAAGGAATACTGGGAGGTTATATTTGCTTAGTTGGAGTAGAGCATTTATACACTACCAAAGATGGTAAGATAAACACTAGTAATGAAAGGTAAGGAGGCCAACAACATGACCGAGTCAAGCTTGGTAAACTCACCTTCTGAGACCCTTTTAAAGAGATATTTTGGCTTTGAAAAACATAATAGAGGCATTTATTAAACACTCATGAGGAAAATTGGGTATTATAGCCAAGGTCTAGTTAATGAAGGCCAAGGGATTCTAATACCCACTGTAGCTTAATAGAGGCCCAAGCATGAAGGCCTATGATTTAGTAGATAAGAAGATAGCACAAGTTTAGATCAAACCACCTTTTTGCAAGTCTAGAGAAATTGGAAAAGAAGAAATTCCACAGAGAAAAATGAAATTAGAAAAGGAGTGTGCAACAAGCCTCTCAAATATACTTATAGAGGGTTTAAAGAATTTAATGAATAGATGAATCTTCCATCCTAATCAACTGCAACTCTTATGGGATCAAGAAAAAAAGATTGAAAATCATCATCACAAACTAAAGAAGTGTGGTATAGTTTGTTTTATTTGGAATAAAATGGGTCATAAGGATAGCAATTTTTGACACTCTCGAAAGTAAAGAAATCCATGTAGGAAATATTGCTAGTCTTGTAGTTTGACTAGGAATTTGGAGGCCAAATTTTGAAGATTCAATCAAAACTCCATCCCAAGAACCAAACAACCAAGAATAAAGCTTGGAGAGTCAATACCAAAGGTAAAGAGGAGCTGCTGATACTTGAAGCCCAAGAAATAATGGTTTTCCAATGAACTATTACAATGGGTAATGCCATACCTAGCCATGAGATAAACAATATGTTTATGCAAAAGGCATCCCTTATTGGAAACTCTTAGATTTTATCCTACAATAGAGGAACCTTTTCTTGGAGATTTTATAGAGTCTTCATGGTGATTAGAGAAGAATATCAAAGGGAGTTGATTATTTTGGGTACCAAAATACTATAAATGGGTAGGTATGATCCAAGTTAGATCCTCGTTAAAATTTATCATAAGAACCTAGTTTCTTTACCTTTTGTAAAATTTGTAAAAATGTATTTTATTTTATTTTATTTTGTCTTTTTGGAAAATTTGGAAGTAGAAATTAACCATTGTGATGGTTTGACTTCCAAAGGTATCCCATTAAAGCAATGAAGGCCACATTGAAGGCATCCACAAGGGAGATGAAAGGAGAACTAAGGGAATATAGTAGCAAAAATAAGAGCTTGAAGAGGTTGGACAACATACTTGTAGGCTAAATCATCAAGGATTTAAGCCTATTATGTCCATAACAAGTGAAGTTTCCTTTGAGCCATGGCCATCTACAATTTTTTGTATGATCTTTGAATAAAAATTCACATCTATGTTTAGCTCACCCCTTTGCATTTATCTCCTGAGCTTATTAAAATGCCAATTAAATGTTTAAATATGTGTGTAATTGTTTTAGTTTCATGGATTTGGTTCCGGTTTACTGGTTTATTATGTGCTTGAGAACTTTTGGCTATGGATGTTTCATGCAAGCTATAACAATCTCATTCCTATAAACACAATGTAGGAACCCTACTCTATTAATTGGTTTAAGAATTCTCGTTTGTCTCACACCGTGAGTCAAATTGGTATTGGTCAACATTTCTCCTTTGCCCATAAAATATTCATAGCCATCTATTGTTTGCTGGGCATTTTTTATTTTCTCACAAGTCATCCACAACCATCTATTACTTTTTGGGAATTTTTCTTTTTTCCCACAGACTATCCACAAGATTTTGTTAATTGTTGGGTGTTTTTCCTTGCCCATAGGCCATCCACATCATTAGGTAAATGGTTCTAGTATATGGGACAATTTATTTTGCCTCCTATTTTCTTCCTCTAAAGTATGGGATACTACTATATGCATACTCTATCCACAAATTGATTTTTACACTCGTAACAATTGTTTTTCTTAAACTCAATCCACAAATCCTTTTTGGCACACATTCAAATGGTGATTCCATATTTGATTGATTATGTTGTTCCCTTGTATGATCAAAAACCAATTAGCAGATAATCTTTATATGGATTGAAAATTCTTTAGCAAATATGTTTTTTTTATAACTTGGAGTTGGAGTGTAGAGTGGAATATTTTAATTTTCGAAGTGTTGATTTTTGTTCTACAACACAATATTTAAACAAAGGAGTTTAACACTAGGGAAAAATACCTATGATTTAATCAAGTAGAGAATATTCTAATATAATAGTAATTGCGAAAGGAAGTTGTTAGAAATTGTAGCAAGAAAGGATAAATTTGACTTGTGCCTTAGTCACATTTAGTAATTCGATTTTCCACATCAACAGGATGACTTGGATTGCAGTTAAATTGTGTGACATGGATTTGTCTACTTGTTTACTCAATAAATTCGAGTTATAGGCTATAAGTAGAGTTGTGCATGTGGTGGTTGATAATTTAGCAATCTAGTTAAGTTATTTTCAGTTTGACTTAGTTAATTGAGCTCAAGTAACTAGTTGAGTTAGTTGAAGGTCAATTGAGTAGTAAAACGATTGTTAACTTAGTGATCTCTCAGTTAGACTAGTAAATCAACCAAAAAATAGGCTAGACATGCATGTAATTGTAATTAGCTAGAGTGGAGGAAAATGCACATTGTAATTATCAATTATATACTACTTGAGTGTACATGTCTGGAAGTTAAGCAGGTGAATCATTCCTTGGGAATTGCATAAGAAAATAGGAGAAAATTCCTATCTTTTAGGAGTTAATTTCCTCCAGGATCGCGTAAGGAGATAGGAGAAAGTTGGGGCCTTGAATTGGTAAGTGTTGGCCAAAGTAGGACAATCAATAGGAGAACAACTTTATAACATAGGTTGTGCTTCACGGCCGAAGCAAGACATTGTAATAATTTTTCATTCTCATCTGATTAATGAAAAGCAACAAAGGGTTTTTTCCCAGTTGGTTTCCCATATAAATCATTTTGTTCTTGTGGTGTTTTAATGGTTGCATGTCATTGCATGTGTTTCTAAATCGTGATTTCCATTCTGTAGAATAGTAGAGGTGATGAGCCTCATCATTGGGTAACTATATAGACCTTAATTCACCTCCAAGCTTACTAAAATAAACTCTTCTCATAATTCCTTACATGTTTTAATTATATTTTTCTAAATGAGATGAGTAAAAGTAAGACGTTATGTCTAGTGGTCTAATGTGCATTGCTTGCAGGTTTTTGAAAGAAAATCATGGCCATTTTGGCTAATTAAGGGTAGAAACATGAATGAGACAAGGAGGAGAGATTATAGGAGATATATCCCCCTCACTAAATCCTCACTCATTCAAATATTCCTTAATCAAATCACACTAGCTCGGGGTTGCAAGCAACCAAGTTAGGGAAATCATGGGCAACCGAGCGAGTGACAATTAAGAACCAATTCATCTTGAGTTTGGGAGCCAAGCCTCCGTAGATTTAAAGAAGTTGTTGGAGATTTTATTTGTATAAATAAGGAGGCCTAGAGCCTCATTAGGATTTAGTTTTTTTTTTTATGTAAGAGCACTAAGCATTTTCGAGTTCAAGTCTTGTGGCAAAACATTGTTATGTAATTTTTCTTATATGATAATGAGAATGAGCATTTCCTTGATCCAACACTAAGTTGACTCAGAGGGCTGAAGCTCTTGGGTTAGGGTCCAAATCTAGAAGAAAAGGCTCCTCTTCTTGTACTTGTATGTTTAGTTTATTTCATAGATTAAGAGTTGAATTAATTTTAGCATTGTTTCATTGCAAGTAGTGGTAAATTTGATTAGTTTGCTTCCATTTTTGCATAGCTTTAGCAGTAGTTTTAGAGGGGTAAAGGAATACCAAAAAGGCTGATAGCAGGTGGATTTGGCCTCACTCTTCCCTTCAGGGACCATGGTTTGAGGAAAAACTCCTAGTCAGCCCCAAAAAGACATACTTCTGATTTCTTATGGAATTTAGGGTTTTCTACTACTTAGGCCAGGATATTTTCAGTTTTCAAGAATAGGTTTCAATTTTCATTTATGATATCTCCAACATTGTATTAGATCTCATGGTGTTTCACAATATTCTGCAAGTATTTCCATGCATGAACTAGGCAACTAAATAATGGATTTTTGTTTCTTATGTTGATTAGAAATCTTCTTTGTTTGACACAATTCATGGGTAAATGCCAGTGATGTATGCGTGCATGAGCTTTCAATAGTGCATGAAGATATCATTTCAGAAGCCCTGATCTAACCTCATCCATCCATGATCACCAAATTCCACTAAGTCCATCAATCAATTCATCATCCCATAAGAACAACTTTCTAGGTTTGTTGAGCAAATCCAACCATCTTATGAACTCTGTTGTGAAATATGAAGAAGTCCTAGCCACTCCCTTGCCTTATTTCTTCCACCCTTCACCTTCCCTAAGCCCTATACCACCTTCCAAATCAATCCTATTGTTCTCGGCCAGATCCTGTAGGAATACAGGGGATCCTATAGGAGCATTAGGACATCTTGTAGGAAGCATTAGGACATCCTGTAGGAAGCATTAGGACATCCTGTAGGACAACTTGTAGTGGCCTGTTTTGAGGCTGATTTGTGGAAAAAGCATACAGGAAGATAGGAGAATACCCCCACTTGCCTCCCAATCCATATGACCTTTCACAACCACCCCTAACCCACCTATCACATCATCAAGAAGATTTAGCATTCACATTTTCACAAAAAAAGGACAAATGAAAAAGAGTTATTGTGTTCATTCATATGCAGAACATTAAAATGTTTGGTTATTTTTCAGATTTCATGCCTAGGATTGTTAGGATTACACACATGTTAGCTTAGAATTCTTCTGAAGTAAGATCTCTTAACAACTAGTTAGATGAGTGGTGCGTTTAAAGCATTTATTTTAGTATTTCATTACTGAAATAAACAATATTTCCATTCTTCTAATTAGGGTAAAATTCCCCTTTCTTCATTGGTAATCAAACTTCTTCTGGATCAATGGAAGGTTGGTTTGAGAAACCATAGTGGTCTATTGCTAGCTCAGTAGTGACAAAGAATGGACCCATTGCATTTTCTTGTGTATACAACAATGTCCCCTCCAAGTTTGTATGAACACCGGGTTGATAAAGTAAAGTTGGTAGCCATAGGAGCTGCAACATTCTTGCTGCAATACTGGTTCTCATTAAGAGGAAATTTGTAATATCTTGATTTGAGTTCGATTTCATCACTAGTAGAAAATTTCTATTAATTTCTACATGGTATTAGAGTAAAAATCACACTAGAAACCAATCTATATAGCCTCTTCTTCAGAGATTTTGATTTGCAGTTTTAGTGAAGCAATTTTCTTCCATGTGGGAAAATTTGTTTTAACAAATTGAGATTGGAGTATGCCCTTGAGGTAATGTCAAACTTCATATCTTGGAAGGACATGATGGAAGCAATGCTCGATGATAATGGTGTGCTAGAGTACACCAAAAATTACATTCCAAGGACAACAATATTGGATGCACAACAGTTGGCCGAGTGAAAGAAGGATAGCACAAAGCCAGGAAGGCCATCCTGGAGGGTGTGAGAAGCCAGATAATCTTGAATTTAAATGGAAAGGAGACTCCCTTTTCTATGTGGAAGACCTTCACTAATCTATTCAAAACTGGTGGTGATTCCTAGAAATTGGCATTGAGGGACAAGCTCAGAAACATCCACATGCAGAAAGGAGAAACCATTCCACACTATCTCTCTAGTTTCACTGAATATTGAGATGAGCTTAGAGGAGTTGGAGAAAATATTCCCTCTTCAGAACTAGTGAGCCTAGATCTCCCAGGCCTTCTAAAATCTTAGCACATCTACCAGGACTCCGTAAATGGAAAGGAAAAATTACCAAATTGGGAGAGACTTTGGTCTGATCTGGTGCAAGAAGAAATTTGACGAAACAACAGAGATGGACTAACATCCAAATATGAGGAGGAAGATAATTTTTCTTTGCCTGGGAAGGGAAAGAAGGCCCAATACAAGATAGAGTCCAACCAACACAATGGGAAGAATAAGGACCTAATCAAGATAAAATATTTTCACTACTATGAATTTGGTAACTATGCAACAAAGTGTCTGAATAAGAAGTATAACAAGAAGCCTTTAGGAGGAGAAGGAGGTGAAGAAGTTGCCTCACAATTCGAATTAGACTTCACCCTAATTACATGCATGGTAAACATTGTAATGGGGAGTGTGTGGTATGTATATTTAGGCGCTTTATTCCATATGATATGATGCAAATAATTCTTTAGTAGCCTAGAGGAGAAGGATATTAAAAAGGACATAGAAATTGGGGATGATGGTTGGTACATTACCAAAGGAATCGATATTGTAACCTTTAAGAGGGGGTCAGGCTCCCATATTCATCTAAAAGATGTTATGTATGTACTTGGGATGAATAAGACCCCGATCTCTATAGATGTATTGGAGGATTGTGGCTATGATGATGTTTTCAATAAGGGGAAATCCTTTCTGAGACATGTAGCTACTGAGCAAGTGAAACAGATTGGAGTTCGAGTGAAGAATCTCTACAAAATTGGGGTGGAAGCTTGTGTTGCACTATGTATCAATGCAGAAAAGGTGCAGAGTCAAGATGTTGGAGAACTCTGTGTAGAAATTCCCATTGTAGATCACCTGATAATGCAATATACTAAAGAAAAATACTTGATCTACTTCTACAACCAATTTAGCGGAAGCTTAATCAAATATGAGAAACATCAATAAGAACACATATAAATGATATGGAGAAATAAATCACACATAACACAAAAGATATAACCAGGGGAAGCACCAGCCTAAAACCCCAACTCTGTATTATTATACAAGTGGAAATAAGTTCAGTATTACAAAAAGAATCAGCTCAAAAGCTATCCCGCTCTCTTTGCAATACCTCTGCTACTCATAGACAACCAAAGGCCTTTATCAAACCTTATCCTCTACCCTCCAAGCCTCCTATTTCTTTGCGCAATTTTCCTTGGGGTCCAGTGAAGCCACATGGGTGAATTGGCCTCTTCAGACACTCACTAACCTCTGATCCAACTGCGCAATCCTGAAGGAGATAAATCCTTCTCCATGGATGAGATTCCTTTATAGGAAAAATTCATTCAACTGATAGTACACTGTCCCTCCTCTGATCTCAACTGGGTCTCTGTCTGAACTGACATGCAATAGTTATTCATGAGAGAATATTTAGTTATCTGAAGTGCAACAGTTATATGCAAGCATGCATTAACTAACTGAACTCACATTAATTTAAACAAACTGTTTAAATCAATCTAATTGGACTTGACTCAATTAACTGAGCCAACTAATTACAACTCAAATTAGAACTCATCCTTATCTCTTTAACTGATGGATAAATTCCTCAATTAATGGAGAAACTGTTGCATGTCCTCACATAGACTTCATGTTTGATTTTTCACAACTAATTAACTCATGGTGAATTAATTAATTTATTTTCAAACAACTATTAAGTTCAAATTCGAATTTTACTTCCTATTTTTAGTCCAGGGAATGACTAAGATAGGAATCCATCCTGAACTACTAAAAATATAATTCTATTTTTAGCGCTTCCATTTTTCATTCCCTGTTGCTCAATCCAGCAATGGTACCCAAATTTCTATTTATAACAATGCTATTTTTAGCACTTCTATTTTTAGAATTTCTTGTTGCCATTTTCAACACTCTGGCATAGGTGCATGGGACACTCACACCATGGGGGCTTAAAATTCATGCAGCATATTACCACTAGTCTCCCGAAATGCACCCTTGACCAACATGATGTCTCCAAGGGTTGCACATTGGGGAAATATGTCAAATCCACCTTCTAGGGCCAAGATAATAGAGCTAGGGAAATCTAGGAGCGATTCAACTCTAATGTATGTGGACCATTTTCTACAACCTCTACAACAAAACACATGTATTATGTATTTTTGGTTGATTAATTTTCTAGAAAATTTTGGATCTTCTTCATGCGGAAGAAGGATGAACTTTTCTCAAAATTTGTTGAATTCAAAGCATTGGCTGAAAAGGAGACTAGTCAGATATTGAAAGCCCTCAGAAGTGATAATGGAGGAGAATATGTTTCTTTCACCTTCAAGGTATTTTGTGCCAAAGAGGGTATTATAAGAGAATTGATAACAACCCATAACCCACAACAAAATGGGGTGGATGAAAGGAAAAGAAGAAGCATAGTGGGAGAAAAAAGATCCATGTTGCATGATCCGGGGATGCCATTACATCTATGGGTAGAAGCATGCAACACCACAATTTATTTGCAGAACAAGAGTCCTCATAGAATACTTGGCATGATCACACCCGAAGAAGCTTTCTCTCGGAGAAATCTAGATGTACCTCATTTTAGAATCTTTGGAGCTACTATGTATTTTCATGTCTCCAAGGATAGAAGGAAGAAACGAAAGCCTATAACTAATATGGGAGTCTTTGTAGGATACACAAAGACACCACATAACTATAGGGTGTATTTTCCCTCACTCAAGGTGACAATATTGAGGAGATATGTCAAATTGATGAGGATAAGGCTATGAGATGCTGTCTAGAGTGAGAGCTGAGTATATGGCTCTCATGACATAACTCATTGAGAAAAATCCTTTGAGGAAGCAGTTTCTCAACCAGTGTGGGTTGATGCCATGGTGGAATATGACTACATCATGAAGAACAATGTATGGGAGGTGGTGCCAAGACCAAAGAATAAGCCACTTGTTGGTTCCAGATGGATCTACAAAGTGAAGCATGCAACTGATGGGAGCATCAAGAAGTACAAGACCATATTTGTGACCAAAGGATTCTATTAGCCAGAGGGAATGGAATATGAGGAAACATTTTCCCTAATGGAAAGATATTCCTTGATCAGATCCAATCTATCATTAGCTGTGCAGATGGTGTGAAAGACCCATTAGATGGATGTGAAGACTGCCTTTCTCAATGGTGTTGTTGAGGAAGGAATTTACATAGAGAAAGCATAGGGATTTTAGAAATATAATAGGAGACACATGTGTGTAGACTTAGGAGAGCCTTGTATGGTGTTAAATAGGAACCATGAGCATGGTACACTTATATTGAAACATATCTTAGTGGATTTGGCTTCACCAAAAGTGAAGCAAATGCCAATATCTATCACATTGTGGTGGATGGAAAGCTGCTTATCTTGGTTTTGTATGTTGATGACTTGATACTTATAGGGGATGAGTAGTTGATCTATTTTTCACAGAGGACCTTGTGAGAAAATTTGAGATGAAGGACATGGGCTTGGTGCATTACTTCCTTGGCCTAGAAGTATGGTAGGGTGATGGTGAGCTATTTGAGAGTCAAGGGAAGTATTCCTATGAAATACTTCAGAGATTTCACATGGAGAACTGCAAGCCTATGGACACTCCTATAACTACAAACTAGAGGAAGGAGGATGCCTCTTCAAGAGAGGTAGTAGATGCTACCATCTACATGCATCTTGTGGGTTCCTTGATGTATATGGTGAAAAAAAGGCTCGACATATGCTATGTAGTTAATAAGTTGAGTCAAGCGATGGTGAAGCCTACCAAGTTGTATTAGAAGTAAGACAAACATGTGGTGAGGTACCTTAGAGGGATAAACAAGTATGGATTATGGTACAAGAGGAAAGAGAGAGTGAAGCTCTAAGGCAACACTAGCTATTTTGGGTGCTCAGCTAGTGGAACGTCGGTTGTACACTAGTATTGAGTGTACAGGTGTTGTATGCATTCAGATGATAAGACTAAGGAATTGCAAAATTCAATTTGAGTAATTTCATAAATAATAGGGGATAATTCATCAAGGAACAACACAAGGAAATAGGAGCTCAAGCTGAGGAAAAAGTTGACTAAGTCTAGGTCAGAGGCCTTCAATGAGCAAAGAGATAGGTTATGCACTTGTAGGGTGTTCTTAGTTGAGAAAATAAATTGTAATAAATCTCTATTCATTTGATTAATGCAAGCACACATTGGGTTTTTTAGTAGATTTCTTTCCCTAGATAAAAATACTTGTTGCATGTGTGTTATTTCTTCTTTCTTGTCTAAGATTTTTGTTCTAAATTGTGAATTAATTTCCTTAGAGCAATAGAGTAGGTTTTCATCTTGTGATTTTGATTAAAACTTCATGATAATTTGTAAATTCACAACCTAATTTCTACATGGTATCAGAGAATGTTTCAAATTAGATAAGGAATTTCGAAATTGGTTCTCAGAGGTTCGAATTTGAAGATCAATGTAGCAGGATTTCTTCAGAGCTGAGAAGATGGCCTTCAATGGAATAATGCTAGAGTATGCCTTAGAAGGCACCTCAAAGGTTCTTTCATGGAAGGACCACATGGAGGCAATATTGGATGATAATCGATTGCTTGAATATATCAAGACAAATATTCCAAGACCACCAACAATTGATGTCTACGACCTTGCACAGTGGAAGATAGATGTAGCCAACGCGAGGACAATAATATTGGAGGGAGTATGAGAGCATATTGTCTCGAATCTCCACGGAAAATAAAATTCATTCACGATGTGGAAATAACTGACATAATTGTTCAAGAATAGTATCGACCACAGGAAGCTAGCACTCAAAGATAAACCTTGAAGTATCAAGACTCAAGATGCAGAAGAATGACATTATACCACATTATCTGAGCAAGTTCACCTAATGTCCTGATGAACTGGGCGGGGTTGGTGTTACTGTCCCTGAAGATGACCTGGTAATCCTAGCCTTTCTGGGCCTTCCCAAGAGTTGGCATAACTATCAAGATTTAGTGAATGAGAGGAAGAAACTATCGAACTGGGAGTGCTTATGCTATGATTTTGTATTGGAGGAAATAAAATGGAATACCAGAGAAGGGACTTCATTAGATGGAAAGGAAAAGAAGGGAAATGGGAATAAAACCCAATCCAAACCAGAACCCAGTCAAGGGGGTAAGAAAAAATATTTTTTAATAATAAAATTCTTCCATTGTCATGAATTCAGGAACTATGCCACGAAGTGTCCACAGAAGAAGACAATAAAGAAGAATTTAGGAGGAGAAGTAGGTGAAGATTTGGCTTCAAAATTTAAGCTTGAATTTACCCTCATTGCATGTATGGCTAGCACAATGATGGGAAGCATGTGGTACCTGGACTCCAGTGCATTGTTCCACATGGTAGGGAATAGAGAATTTTTTAGTGATTCAGAGGAGAAATATTTGCAGATGCACATCGATATTGGGGAAAACAAAAGGTATAGCACAATCGAGATTGGTACAATCACCTTTTAGAGGGAGTTAGGATCCCCTCCAAGGATCAAGGATGTCATGTTCGTTCTGAGCCTAAAGAAAAATATTGTCTCTGTTGCAGTCTTGGAAGAATGTGGCTATGATGTAATCTTTAGCAAAGGAAATAAAGTATTGTGACACATAGCCATGGGATAGATGAAGCAGATCAGGGTTAGTGTGAAGAACCCGTACAAAATCTATCTGTAGAGGATTCTGCTTCATTGAGCACAAAGGTGGAGAAGATGTAGAGCTGCGATGTCAGTGAACTTTGGCATATAATACTTGGACATTTGCATCATGGCGCTCTACATATCATGCAACAGATAACCACATGCCTCCCCAAAGGAGCACTTGATCAACAAGATTTATACAAAAGATGTACCTTGCGGAAGTACACAAAATCCACATTCCATGATCAGGAGAACAAAGCACATGCAGTGCTTGAAAGGATCCAGTCTGATTTCTGTGGACCTTTCTCGACAGCCTCCACTGCCAGGCACAAATATTTTGTCATTTTTATTGATGCCTTCTCACGAAAGTTATGGATTTTGTTCATGCAGAAGAAGGATGAGATATTCTCCAAGTTCGTAGAATTCGAGGCACTAGTTGAGAAAGAAATAGGTAAGAAGGTGAAGGTTGTCAAGAGCGATAATGGACGTGAGTACGTGTTGGATGAATTTAAAAATTTCTCAACAAAAGAAGGAATTCAACGATATTTGAAAAAACCCCACAACCCACATCAAAATAGGGTCACTGAGAGAAAGAACTGTAGCATTGTGGGAGAAGAGAGGGCGTTATTGCATGATGAAGGCCTACCTATGCATTTGTGGAGCAAGGCATGAAACACAATAGTCTATTTACAGAACTAGAGTCCTCATCGGATTCTAGGCATGATTACACCAGAGGAGGATTTCTCGGGGAGAAAGCCGGATGTGTCACACTTCAGGATTTTTGGAGCCTCTATTTACTACCATGTCTCCAAAGAATCAAGGAAGAAGCTAGAGCTGACAATAGAATTGGGGGTATTTATGGGTTACACAAAACCCCCCACAACTACCATGTGTACTTTACATCCCTTAGAATGGTAGTTGTGCAAAGGGATGTAAAATTTGATGAAGATAAAACCATGCAGTTCTTTCTTGAGAGGGAGCTTCAAATCCCACCTAAATAAGAACTTTTGGCTCAAAAGGAGGAACCTCAAGAAGTTATGGAGTAGCCATAAGTTGAGGAGCATAGAGTGGAAACAACACCTCAAGAATAACCATCTAGAGAAGGAAGAAAAGGACCAGGGAAGCTGAGAGACTTGTGTAGGATGCGAGAGAGAATGCGGGTGATCCTTCAAATCAGTGTAGGAAGAGAAGGTCACCAAATCACTACACTGGCTACTTGGCTCTAATGACTAAGCTTGTAGAGACTAAGCCATCCTCTTTCGAGGAAGAAGTAGAGAAACCTGCATGGGTTGATTCAATGGTGGAGGAATATGAATACATTGTAAAGAAAAATGTTTGGGAAGTGGTCCAAAGAACATCAGACAAATCAGTTGTGGGTTTGAGATGGATCTTCAAGGTAAATCATGCAGTAGATGGAAGCATAGAAAATTACAAGGCTAGATTTGTGGCCAAGCGGTACTCTCAAGTTGAGGGGGGTTGAATAAATTTTCTCCTGTAGCAAGGTACTCATTGTTGAGAATAACAACAAGAAATGCTAAAAGTAACATTCAGAATATTCCAATTTTAATTTGTCCTTGAATTAAAATTGAGAGTTAAAAACCAAATTTAGTCTCACCAGCTACTTGAAAAATAATTAATTAATTCATCTCGATTAATTAGTTGCAGAAATTCAAGCTAGAAGTCTTTTTGAAGCCATGCAACAGTTATCCCTTAAATTAAGGAGATTATCCCTTAATTAAGGAGATAAGGATGAGTTGTAATTAGGTAGCTTAGTTAATTGAGTTATGTCCAGTTAAATTAGTTCCAAACAGTTTGATGAACTAATTGTGAGTTCAGTCAGTTAATGCATGCATGCTTCAAACTAGTGTACTCCAGATAACTAAAGATTCTCTCATAAATAACTCATGCATGTCTATTCAGACAAAGAACCAATTGAGATTAAAGATAGGGATATTGTACTATCAGTTGGAGGAATTTTCCTATAAAGGAAACTCATCCATGCACAAGGAATAAGGTTCCTTGAGGATTGCGCAGTTTTATAGGGCATGAGATCAATGTGAGAGATCAATGTTACACTTGGTAATAGGAGGATCACCCAGGAGGAATTGCGCAAGGAAATAGGAGGCTTGGAGGGAAGAGGAAGAAGGTTTATGAGAAGCCTTGTTTGCCTGTGAGCATCCAGGAGGATTGTACTATGAGATGGTTAGCTGTGAGAGCTAAAGCTTTGTGTAATTTTGAGATATTTCCACCTTGTATGATAATACAGATAGTGGGTTTTTAGCTAAGGCTTTCCCCTCAGTATTCTTCGGTCTTTCATGTGTATTTATTCTTCTTCTATTTTATGTGTTCTGCTTGATCTTGCTCAAATCTATTAAGCTTCCACAAGTTTGATTGTAGAAGTAGATTAAGTATTTTAATTTAGTTATATTGCATAATCAGGTTAATCTACAGTTAGAATTTCTACATGATATCAGAGCAAAGGTAATCGAAGCTGTGAAAAAGTATACTGAGAAGGGAAATTTGAAGTTTGAATTTCTTGGTTGTAGGTGAAAAAATCAAATTCTTATCATACTTCAAATTTCACCAATGGCGTTCAATGGCTTGAGACTCGAGTATGCTCTGGATGGCAGCTTGAATTACATAGCATGGAAAGATCACATGGAAGTGGTATTAGAAGAGAATGGTTTGAAGGATTTCACTGATCAAGAAATCCCAAAGGCTGGTTTAACTAATGCGCAAGAGTTGGTTGAATGGAAGAAGTGCGTGGCGAGGGCGAGACGGATCATCCTTGAGGGAGTTCAAGACCATATTGTCTCAAGTCTCCATGGGAAGGATACTCCATATTCAATGTGGAAGACATTGAGGGACCTCTACCATAACAGTAGGGTCTAGATGAAATTGGCTCTCAAGGACAAGCTTCTAAGAATCAAGATGGAGAACAATGATACTATTTCCACATATCTGAACAAGCCCATCACCTGTAGAGATGAGCTTGGAAGTGTGGGAATAACTACTTCTGATGATGATATGGCAAGACTCACTCTCCTTGGCCTTCCAAAGAACTGGCATAGCTACCAGGACTCTGTGAATGGAGGGGATAAACTTCCTGATTGGGAATGACTATGGATGGATCTCAACTAGGAGGAGATCAGGAGGAGCACACGAGATGGTTATTCATCCAAGGATGATGAAGTAAATCTGGCCTTAGCAAGTAAGGCAAGGAAAGGGAAGGGGAATGCATCCCATTTCGAATCAAATTCTTCTCATAGAGGGAAGAAGGTTGACAAGTCTAAAGTGAGATGCTTTAATTATCACGAGATGGGTCATTATGCGACTAATTTCCCATCGAAGAAGTCCAAGAAGGGATCCTCGGAAGGATCGGAAGGTGAGGCATTAACATCTCAGTTCGAAATGGACTTCATCCTCATCGCATGCATGGTGTCATCGATGATGGGTTATGGTTGGTTTCTTGACAGTGGAGCCTCATTTCACATGACCGACGATAAAATTTTATTCAGTACCTTGGAGGAGAAAGACCTCAAGATGCGCATAGAGATGGGTGATGATGAAAGGTACAATGTTTCAGGAGTGGGAACGGTTGCTTTTCAGAGGGAGCATGGAACTCTTATCACCTTGAATGATGTGAAGTATGTTCCTGGACTGAAGAAGAATTTTGTATCGATCACAATTGTGGAGGACAGAGGCTACGGTGTTGTCTTTAGTAAGGGAAAGATTTTCCTTAGACACATCACCACGAGACAGGTGAAACAGATAGGTTTGCGAGTTAAGAACCTGTATGCTCTTGAGGTTCAAGATGCAGGCAAAGCCTTGAGGAGCAAGGAAAATGTTAGAGACTTGGTGCTTGAGAGGGAGAGTAAATTACCTATCAACATGCAGTCCCAGAAGAAGTCTTAGACAATTGTGAAGGAGCCACAATTGGAGAAGTGGGCAGAGGGATCACATACAACCATACCTCTAGGTGTGAGGTTGGGCGATGTGAAGTGATAGTCCCAAGAAGGATGTAATTGGGCAAGATCCATTGAGAGGTTTTATCTCATGGATTATACCTTGCCACGGGAGACCAAAGTACATATTAGCGGGAGGAAACAGTGGGATTGATGCAGTTAGAGATTTTCAGTTGATAAAGGTGATAGTAGTTAGAAACTTTAATGACAGATGCATCATATTGATTCAGGTTGGATGTTTTCTTTTGTTTCTGGAGTTTTTGGAACAAAAACACTAGAGAGAAGTGTTGCATGCATAACATTCCAAAGGTTCAGGATTGAGATAAAGTTGAATTCCTTTCTTGTTGAGAGGGAGTGTTGAGAATAACAACAAGAAATGCTAAAAATAACATTCAAAATATTCCAATTTTATTTTGTCCTTCAATTAAAATTCGAATTTAGTCTCACCAGCTACTTGAAAAATAATTAATTAATTCATCTTAGATTAATTAGTTGGAGAAATTCAAGGTAGAAGTCTTTGTGAAGTCATGCAACAATTATCCCTTAAATTAGGGAGATTATCCCTTAATTTAGGAGATAAGGAAGAGTTGTAATTAGTTAGCTTAGTTAACTGAGTTATGTCTAGTTAAATTAGTTCCAAACAGTTTGAGGAACTAATTGTGAGTTCAGTCAATTAATGCATGCATGCATCAAACTAGTGTACTCCAGATAACTAAAGATTCTCTCATAAATAACTCATGCATGTCTATTCAGACGAAGACCCAGTTGATATTAAAGACAGGGACAATGTGTTATCATTTGGAGGAATTTTCCTATAAAGGAAACTCATCCATGTAGAAGGAATAAGGTTCCTTGAGGATTGTGCAATTTTATAGGGTGTGAGATCAGTGTGAGAGATTAGTGTTACACTTGGTAATAGGAGGATCACCCAGGAGAAATTGCACAAGGAAATAGGAGGCTTGGAGTGTAGAGGAAGAAGGTTTGTGAGAAGCCTTGTTTGCCTGTGAGCATCTAGGAGGATTGTATTGAGACCTTGTTAGTTGTGAGAGCTAAGACTTTGTGTAATTCTCAGATATTTCCACCTTGTATGATAATATAGATAATGGGGTTTTCAGTTGAGGCTTTCCTCTGAGTATTCTTCTGTGTTTCATGTGTATTGATTCTTCTTCTCTGTTATATGTGTTCTGCTTGATCTTGATCAAATCTATTAAGCTTCCGCAAGTTTGATTGTAGAAGTAGATTAAGTATTTTGCTTTAGTTATATTGCATAATCAGGTTAATCTATAATCAGAATTTCTACACTCATCCATTAGATCAATTCTTGCTCTAGATGAATAGATGGGTTGGAAGATCCACCAGATGGATTTAAAAACAACATTCCTCATTGGAGTTATTGAGGAGTAGGTGTATATCGAGAAACTAGAAGGCTTTGAGACTTATGATCGAGAGTCTCATGTGTGCATAATCAAGAAAGAATTGTATGGTATAAAACAAGTACCCCATGCTTGGTACACTAAGATTGATAACTATCTCACTGGTTTGGGCTTCACCAAAAGTGAAGCGGATGTAAACCTCTATCAGATATTGGTAGAAGGTAAATTTTTGATTATTGTCTTATATGTTGATGGTTTGATTTTAGTTGGTGATGGAAAACTGATCATATCTTGCAAGGAGGACCTTGCAAGATAGTTTGAAATGAAGGACATGGGTCTCATGCACTACTTCCTTGGATTGGAAGTATGGCAAGGAAATGGGGAACTGTTTGTCTCTCAAGGAAAGTATGCCAGTGAGATACTTCAAAGGTTCGGCATGGACAGTTGCAAACCCATGGAGACACCTCTAGCAACCAACTGGAGGAAAAACGATGCCACTTCAGGTGAGGAAGTGGATGCTACTCTTTATCGATAGTTGGCGGCTTCACTAATGCATCTTTTGAACACATGATGGAATATGTGCTATGTATTCAACCAACTGAGCCAAGCTATGGTTAGGCCAACCAAATCATTTTGGAGGGTATCTATGAATTTTCTACGGTACCTTAGAGGCACTACCCAGTTTTGACTATGGAACATACGAATAAAAGGAGCGAAGCTATGTGGCTTCACAGATGTAGATTGGGTACAGAGTCCATCATATCAAAAGAGTACACCGGGTGGGATTTTCAGTGTTGGGTCTCCAATAGTTTCTTGGTAAAGGAGGAATCAAATATCTATGGAACTCATCTTGGTAGAAGCGGAATATATGGCTTCCAGTTAAGTAACATGTGAGGTAATTTGTATGAGAAAGATACTTGTTGGATTGTTTGGTCATATGATGGATCTAACTGTGATCTACTGTGACAATCAAAGTTACATCAAGATCTTTGAGAATCCTTTTTTTCATGATCGATCCAACCATATAGATATCCAGTATCACCATTGTACAAAGGCGGATAATGTTGTTGGAGTACATTTTGACAGAGGAACAAGATGCTAGCATTTTGACAAAGGCCTTCTCAAGAGAGAGTTTTGAGTTCCATAGGTGTTGGATAGGGGTGGTTGATAATCACTTTAATGCTGAGAGGGAGTGTTGAAAAATTCAATAATAAAGTCTCAATTTGATTTGCCTTGATTAAATTGAGAAAATTCGAATTTCCACATGAACAGACAACTTGGATGATGTTAACTTGTGTGAGATGGCTTGTGTCACCCAATTTACTTAGTAAATTCCAGTTGGAGGAGTTATATTTTAGTTCAACATGTGTGATTTCTAATTTGTAGCAGTCAACGTCAGTTATCCAATGTTGTTTTCAGTTAAACTAGTTCCAACCTTTGGAGGAACTAGTGGAAGGTCAGTCAAACTCAATGATCATCCACTTAACTAATCAATCACCCTAAAATATTTAGTGCATGAAGATAATTACAATTACCCAATTGAGGTGGAGATTCCAAGGAAGTGTAACATCAGTTTTAGACTAGTCTTCAGTGTACATGTGTTGCATGAAGTCAGATGATCAACCTAAGGAATTGCACAGTTAAATTTGAGAAATTTCCTAAATAATAGGGGCTAAATCCTCCAGGATCAGTGCAAGGAAATAGGAGCTCAAGATGAGGGAAAATTTGACTAAGTCTAGGTAATAGGCCTTCATTGACCAAAGATAGGTTATGCACTTGTAGGGTGTGTTCAGTTGAGCAAAACAATTATAATACATCTCTATTCATAAGATTAGTGCAAGCAAACATTGTGGTTTTTAGCAGATTGATTTCCCTAGATAAAAATACTTGTTCCATATGTGTTATTTCGTCTTGCATGTCTGATATTTTGTTCTAAATTGTGAATTAATTTTTGCAAAGTAGTAGAGTAAGTTTTTGTCTTGTGGTCTTGATTAAAACTTCATGAGAAGTTGAAAATCTATGACCTAATTTCTACATGCCTAGATGGAGTGGAGGAAAATACACATTGTAATTATCAATTGTATACTAGTTGAGTGTACATGCTTGTTGTTTAAGTAGGTGAACCATTCCTTGGGAATTGTGCAAGAAAATAAGAGAAAATTCTTATCTTTTAGGAGCTAATTTTCTCCATGATTGCACAAGGAAATAGGAGCAATTTGGGGCCTTGAATTAGCTAAGTGTTTGCCAAAGTAGGATAGTCAGTAGGAGAACAAATTTACAGTGCAGGTTGTGCTTCAAGATCGAAGCAAGACATTGTAATAGTAATAGTTTCTCATTCTCATATGATTAATGAAAAGCAGTGTAGGGGTTTTTCCTAGTTGAGTTCCCCTGTAAATCATTGTGTTCTTCTGGTGTTTTAATGGTTGCATGGCCTTTCATGAGTTTTTAAATTGTGATTTCCATTCTGTAGAATAGTAGAGGAACTTTGTAATCTCTTGATTTTAGTTCGATTTCATCAGTAGTAGCAAATTTCTATTAATTTCTAAATCAATAATTTTTATTCTAAATCAATAATGCATATTGGCGAATTGTGTGGACCCTCACTCCCTCAATTATAAATCAATCTACTAAATTCTAGCAAGAGTATAATTCATCTAAAACATGTTCATTCTTATGTAATTATGATCGTACTTAATCATATTCCATCTATGTGATATCCCTTATTATTTGAAAGAGCACATTCTAAACAATATAGATATAAATATATTTGTAGAAAGAAAATAAAATAGAATTAGGGTATGGAAACAATAATTGTGAGTAAACCTTTCTTGATATTCATATTAGGGATCAATGCTTAGTTACCTCCTCAGTGGGACAACCTTCAACTAATTAGAGATTCAAATGCAATTATCATTCACTTGATACCTAATTACATAGCTTCTACTATCATATATAGCTTCTAACTTACAAAAACCCTAATCACCTAGTGGGATTCCATTAATGAGGCTAGGACAATTGATCATAATCCATCTAAGCCATAGAGATCATAATCCATCTATATCATGTTCATTGATAAATGAAATAGAAAAATATAAACAAGATATATATAATTATAATTATGAAAAGCAAATAATACAAAATTAGAGTATGAAAACAACACTAATGAGTAAACCTTTGTTCATATTTAGAATATAGATCAATATTCCCTTATCTCTTCAATGGGACAACCTGCATGCAAGTAGAGTTAGAAATACAATTGTTATTCACTTGACACCTAATTACATATATTTTACTACTATATATAGTTTCTAACTAACCAAAACCCAAACCACCAAGTGGATGTCCATTAATGAGGCCATAACCACTAATTAGTGGATCTTCATTAATATGGACAACTCACATGTATTGATTTCATACTCTACTAATTTTTGGACCTTATTGATGTTTCTAATACATTAAGTAACAACATATTATCCTAACTAATGTAGTTAGGGTTAGAGCCTAATATGTCGCCCCCCTTACAAAGATGTGTTCTCCTAATGTTTTTGATGAGGAAAGTAGTGGAGAACCTTTGCTGGTTCCCATGTATCATTTTCAAATTGTGTATCCTTCCTTTGAATCAAGGAATCCTCAATAGTGCCTTAGGGAAGACAATGCTCACATTTATTGAAAACAACCTCATACTACAACCAATTGGAACTGTCCCTATCTAGTATAGGAAGGTTATTTTGTACTATGATAAATGGACATAACAACTTTCTTCAAGTAGGACACTTGAAGGACTAGGTGGATCTTATGATAACTTAGAAGAGCAAAATTTTAAGTAACCCTTTGAATATTGAAAACAAAGTTACCAACTTACTGAGAATTGTAATCCCAAAATGAGAACTCTAGCCCAGAAAAACCCCTATTTTTGTGCAAAAAACATGAAAATAGACCTCGAAAATGAAAAAGTGGTGATGTTGCATCAATATTTGTTTTTGGATAAAATTTCAACAATTTTTTAGAAATGGAAGTGAAAACCAAATTTTTATGTGCAAAAATATGAAAAACACCCTGAACACAAAAAACGTTGATAAGTGTTGATGCCACATCAATGTTTTTTTTTTGGTTTTAAAATCCTAAGTTTTTTTAACAATGGCTTTAAAAACTAAAATTTGTGTGCAATAAACACGAAAAAACACCCCGAAATCGAAAAGTGTTGATGCTACATCACAATTTCTTTTTATTTGTTCAATATTCATATTTTTTAGCAATGACATTAAAAATAAAATATTACGACTTTGACAAACTTTACAATTCTAATAGCTTTTGAAAATAGTGTTGCATATAAAATATCACAAGTCCAAAAAGCCTTAAAATTGCAACAATTTTCAATCACGACGTTAAAGATATATATCATGACTCCGAAAAACCTTAAAATTTTAACATTTTTCAACCATGACATTAAAGATAAAGTATTACGACTCCGAAAAACCCTAAAATTATGCATACTTTCACAGTTAACAATATGATGTTTAGAGCGTCTAAAATATTGTGTAATTTTGTTGAGGCATCCAAGAAAATCACATAGTATTTCAAAAACCTTAAAATTTCAACAATTTTTCGCCATGGAATTAAAACAAAATATCATGAATGCAAAAAACTTAAATTTTCATCATATTTCAATCATGAAATTTTAGACCAAACATCACGACTAAAAAAAACCTTAAAAATGGATACCTAATCAAATAGTCACTATATCAAGCATATGTTTTTTTAAATGATCAAAGTATAACTTTTTAAAATATTAACCAAAGACAACTTGACACATTTCAACAAAAACTTGAAAATTAACTATCAAATTGACACACAATGGGGATTGACTTGACCCAGTGCAATGAAAATTTAAAAATCATCCATCAAATTGACACGCAAGGGTGGACTTGACGCATTGTAATGAAAACTCAAAAATCAACTATCAAATTAACATATAGTGGACTTGGGTTGCTAGTTGAGCATCATTACAACAACTGCAACAATTTTTTTTTTAACTAAGTAAATAAATAAATAAATAGATAAATAAAAAAATGAAAAAATTAAACACTAAAAGAAATAAAATAAAATAAAAAGAACCCAAAAAAAAATTAAAATAAAAAATTAAAATAAAGGTAAAAAAATAAAATATAAATATAAATTCAAATGTAAAAAAGGTAAAAAAAATTCATGCATATTCTTTTAAAATAATAAAACATAACCCATAAGGGAGAAAAAGAAAGAAGAACAAATAAAAAAAAATAAAAAAAAATAAATAGAATAAATGAAAAATAAAAGTTATCTTACTAATAAACAAAATATGAAATAAATTAAAAATATGTCTTCTGAAGCCATCACATAAATCATTTAAATTGTCGACGTGTTTCGAACTAGCTAATGTGGTTCATTCTCAAGATGATTAGATCTAATTGTCTAGATGATGAACCTCATTAGCTGGTTAGAAACATGTTGGCAATTTAAATGATTTATGTGACGAATCTTGAAGACGAATATTTGAACAACTCTTCTCACAAAATCCTCTATTCAGATAGAATAAACATATTTTAATAGAAAAATACAAAATTAAAAAAAAAGAATTAAATTAAAAAATCAAATAATTTTAGAAAGCATCATATATATATATATATTATATATATTATATATATATATATATATATATATATATATATATATTTGTTTTGCTAATTTTGTGTGAGTCTTGAGATGATTGCACATTTAACTTTTGGCTTGAGAAACCAATGATCTAGGGGCATATAAGTTGTCAAAATCACTCGGAGATCACACTTGGCCTGAACCAAACTAACCCTTAACATGTTTGGATTTTTTTCATGGAGTTTCGAATTGGCAACTTTTACATCATAGAGTATCTTAATAGTACACCCATCACCATCTATTCTATGCTTCATGGGCTAAAATATTTATATTAAAAGACCATAAAAAAATAATAATAATTGAAAATGCCAAAGCAATTTGTGAAAAAAAAGGGATGGGGGTCAATTCCCTCGCCAAATCCTGGAATTGACCCCACCCTCAGCTTTCATCCTCAATGCCTAGAGTTGAGGGCAAGTTAAATTCTAGGAATTGATCTCTTGACGAATGGGGCTAAAGGGCCACTAAAGTGGTGGTTAGAGCGATATCCCATTGCTCTAATTACCCTATTGGAAACCCTTTGGCCTTGACTGAGCCGAGCAAATATTTTGAAATTGATGCCCTGCTTGGTCGTGGCCAAAGGGTCGTCGACAAGGTGATTGGAGTGGCTCTCCTGCCACTCTAGCCACCCTACAAGTATCCCTTTGGTTCTGACTAGGTGTGGAATTGTTATGCCCTTGCATGGCTAGGGTCAAAGGGCCATTGAAAGGGAAGTTGGAGCACCCCACCTTGCTAGCGACCCTTTCACCTTGGCTTGGTAGGTGAATGTACACCCCACATAACTAGGGGCCAAAGGGCTACCACTAGGGCATTTGGAGTGGTCCACTGCTGACTCCAATTGCCCTGCTAGCGACCCTTTGGCCCTGGTCGGGTAGGGCAGTGATATGCCCTGCTTGGCCGGGACAAAAGCATTGATGACAAGGCAACTAGAGTGGTGCATTGACGGTTTGGCCCTTGGTTAGGAGGGGTATCGATTCACCCCTTCTAGTTGGGGACAAAGGGTCGTCGGCAGGGTGGCTGGAGCAACATGTGAACCATTCTAGATGCCTTGCTGGTGGCCCCTTGGCCCTAGTTAGGGAGCAACCTCACCTGCATTTTAATTTTAATTTTTTAAACGTTTTTTTTCTTATTTTAATTAATTTATAATCTATTTCATTTATTATTATATTATGTTTATTATTATTTTTATTTTATTTTTTCTAAATATTTGTATAATTATATTTATTTATTTATTTATTTTTATTATTATTATTTTTTTTTTTTTCAGTTATTATTTTTTTCTAATATATTTGAATTCCATTTGTTGTTGTTGAATGTTGTTGTTTTTTTTTTTTAATAAAACACACACACACACATAATTAATCTATATACACACACACACACACACACACACACGCACACACACACACACACACACACACACACACATATATATATGGGTTTATAACGTTATAATTATTTGTTTTTTCTTTTGCTAAACTATTACCTTTTTTTTCTTTCATCTTTTTTTCTCCCATTTTTTTCTTTTAGATATTTTTACATTTTTTAAGTTTTTGTTTTTGTTTTTGTTTTTTTAAGTTGTTTGTCTTTTTTTTAGTTTGTTTTTTTTACTTAAATTTTTATGCGAATAATTATTTTTGGGAGAAAAAATTCAAATATTATCATTTTTGGACATAAAATTTACTATTTTTTTCAACTTCTTCTTCTTTTTTTTTCCTGTTAAAAAATTTCCACAAAATTCTTTTATTTGACATGACATTTTTAGCGAAGAGGTTTCAAAATGTGTATTTTTTTAAATTATATTTATATGCAAAGTGTTATTTTTTTGTCAAGTGTTTAAAATTATTATTTTTTAGTGACAATTATTTTATGTATTGAAGTATTAACTAATGATAGATAATTATATAGAAAAATCCTAACTTGAAAATATTGGTTTTATCATTATTATATTTTTTTAACTTTGCAAAAAAACATGAAATTTTCATTAAAAAATATCATTGCAAAGAAAAACAAAAAATACAAACTTGAAAAACTCTTAAAAACAAACATCTCATGAAAAAGAAGAAGAAAAAGAAGACAACTCAAAAATTGGTTAGATAGACAATATTTTAAAAAATGCACATACTTAAGACATAATAAAATTTAAAGTGTCTACGTTATGTCCACAAAAAAAAGATGATGCTGCATCAACATTTTTCAAAATTAGCATGAAAATCACCAACATTTAAAAAAAAGATCCATACTTGATACATAGATTTTTTTTAAAGTGTTAGAAATATGCCCTTCCCCCCTAAAAAAAAAGTCAATGTTGCATCAACACTTTTGAAAATCGGCATGAAAATCAACAACATTTAAAAAAAAATCCATACTTAATATATACAAAAATATAAAGTGTCAAGAATATGCTTCTCCAAAAAAAAGGTTGATGCTACATCAATACTTTTCAAAATCGGCATGAAAATCATGATTTGGCGCAACCTTTAAAAAAACAAAAAGTTGGTGTAGTTTTTATTAAGTTGGTAAAGTTTGTTGACATATAATATCAAGACAAAATGACATAGAAAGGGGTTCAGATATTTTGTTCACGAGGCTTGCAAAAGTGGAAGGTGCATTAGAAAGACCAACAGGCATCACCAAAACTCATAATGACCTTTATGAGTGTGAAAAGCGGTTTTAGGGATATATACCTCCTTCATGTGAATTTAATGGTAATTGGACTAAAGATCAAGTTTTGTGAAAAACTAAGTTCCATGTAACTCATTCAAGATGTCATCAATGACCATAATAACAGATTGATCTTGACAATCAAGTAGTTGAAAGATTAAAATTGGCACACATTTTCCAAATTCATTCTTTTTTAAGGACCATGATGACTAGGGAATAGGGGCTAGTACTAGGATGAATTACACCTACTACCAAAAACTCCCATATGATAATTTTTGATTTCATTTTTTTCGAAACAAGTAATGGAAATATAAATGCACTTTAGGTGGTAGGCTACCTAGAGTAGTGGGGAAGTTCAAAGTGTTGCACATTGTGTTGTCATTGATGTCAAATGGAATGTCCGAGAAAATAGTTGTATCACTCATGAATCCTAGGAAGCAGTATGAAAAATGAACATCATGCATACTCTCACAAGGTCAAACTATTTTTTTTTTTTTAAGTTTATTGATCTTTTTTATGAAGTTATGGTGCTCAAATGATTCTACAAACAACATGGTTGTGTATATCTCATCGATACCTTTCCAATGATATATCCTTCTTGGAAAAACTACTCCCAGATGAGAAGTTATTGAAAAATGAAGTTTTCGTATTAATTAAGGGACCAAACTTTAGGAAAAAATCCCAAATCCCAAATTTGTTAACACGTGCACATGTTTAATATAGATCCACCATTGATAGAAAAATAAATGTCCTCAGTCACACAAACATGTGCATTGTTTAACATTTTTAAGTGGTGTGCAACTTTTAATCTAATCAATGACACTCATAATTCTTCAATAAATGGTTGATATCAAAGATACATGACATTTAACTAGCCCTATTGGCCCAACCAAATTATGACACATGGAAACATCAGATATGATGATAACATGGAGCCTTTGTATTAATGACTCATGGTTACACATCATTTTGTCCTGTACTCCCCGACCACGATCCTAGAGGACCTCTACAGTGCACCCGACATGCTTTCCTACCATGAAGAAAATCCCATTGTTTCCTTCTCCATGAGTAGAACAAATCCCTTTTGCATCATTTCCCAAAAATCTTAGAACTATTTATCCTAGTTTACAAGGCCGGCGTTAATGACCAGTGTCCTCCTCGTGATGATATGCATGGTTTACAACTGTCCCTAGTGTTGATCGGATCAACTGAGCCCTTTTTCAGTCGCGCTGATCCCCTTTTGGAAAGTTTTTTAAATATGGATCTGAAGCTTCCAGCTCTAGAAGCTTCGTAACGGAAGTTTGGTAAACGGTTAGGCTGGATGGAGTCGAGAGATCAGTTTGGGCTCCTTTCCTCTATTAGGATGGAACTAATCCAAGAGATAAGGCCTTCTCCCATGAGAAGAGGAACCATCTCCCTTCCATATCAGCTATATAAACCTCTCCTTTTCCCAAGCACAAGTTAGTTTTTAGTCCTAATTAAGTTATGGCTGAAGTTTTGATTTTGGAGTAGTCAGTAAGCTACCCATAGTTTGTAGCTTTCTAGTTTGTGTTTAAGGAAGAATTGTGAGTTTGGTTTGGTGTGAAGACTAAAGGGAAGAGCCTTAAGACTATCATTGTTGAGGTTGTTATCATTCAGATGTCTTCCCTAGAAGTTATCAAAGAAGGAATAGACTGAGGTAACCACAAACCTAATATTTTAGACTCAGGTTCTAGCCAACCTAAGTCCTGCCTTGAGTACAATAGCTCCTTGGATCAAAATTAAATGTCTACAGAAATGTATTTAATCCACCCCCAATACTTCAAATGAAGAGGTATTTATACTAATTCTAAACTGAAATATTTTGAAGAAATATCAAGAATGGTTGTACAAATATCTCCAAATGTTTTACATTAATAGAACTTAAATAAAGGACACTAAAAAATAATGAATATATTTGGCACTATTTTTATGGATTTATGGTAAAAAACAAGAGAAATTCGAATTTGATAGCAACTCTTAAGTGATGATGAGGCATCCCAGTCACTAACTGCATCCTTTCTTTGTGCATTCTGCTCCAGAAATTTTGTAAAATTAGGGTCCATTGATGCCTTTGTATATCTCAATCCGAGATAGACATGTAAAAAGTGAAAGAGGTTATTGTATATAAGTATGTTTTTGAGATAAACCTCTCTTCGTTTCCTAAAATGCAGCTCCATATGTTCACAATATTCTCTGAAAAACATGTCAAAAACATGACTTTGCACAGTCCGAAAAATAGGCTGTGAAGCATGACTTATCTCCCTTTTGGTAATACCTGTTTAAAAGTGTGATACTTTTTGTATATTTGAATTTTAGGGACAAAAACCTCCTCCGGTTTCTCAAAATACTTCTTGTATTAACCACAATAGTTTCTGCAAAACCATGACTTAAATAGGAAATTTCTGAAGAATGTACCATTTCTGCTCTGATTTCATCTTTTAACCTTAAATTTATTTTAATTGTTTTTCACTTTTACTTTGGATAAACTTCATTGTTGTTGGTGAAAGTATTTTCATCTCTTTTTAACCCTTAATACCTCCATGTTTACTTTTACTGTTTACTTTTACCGCTCTGTTTTTCATCTTTCTTCACTTTGACATGAATCTGTATGCTTTGTAACTATCTTCCCTTCTATTTGTATTCATGCTAGCTGCTTTACTTGACTTGGTCTTCAACCTGATACTCTTTAACCTTGATACACTTTTACTGTTCTTTACTGTGTCCTTTTACCTTCACTGTATATTTTAGGTTTTTTACTGTCTATTTCAACAGTAAATCATTTAATTTCATGTTTCCTCTACTTGTATTTTAACTGTATGTTTTATTTTCCATCTCTGTTTGAATAGATTTGATAACAATCTCGCAGTAAACAATTCTTATGACTAGTATTAAGACTATTTATCCAAGGCTGCGGTCTTCTAATCGCCTGTAAAATAAAACAAACTATTAGGAAAACATTGGGTTGATAGGGAGGGTCATTAATGGATTTATTGAGCTTTATAGGTCTATGGAGTGAGTCCAAAGTGATTTCAGGAGGTAAACCATGCTTGAATTGGTTAGCAGAGGCTTTAGGTGGAGCAGAAGGGTTTCATAAGTTTACAAAGTAGAATGGGTGAAGGGCAAGAAAACCTGGGTTCTTGGGGTTTGAACTTTAACGGGAAAACCTTTAAAATATGGCATGAACTGAATAGTAGACGGTTTGTCGCGTAGCGCGTGGGAGGTAAGCAGTTTGTTTCGCATAGATTTTGGGCGCTTGGCGGTATTGTGGGGAGGCCGCCCGATGCCATTCATCGGCCACCACGTAGCATTGGGGCCCAACAGGAAACCACCCATATCGGGCGGGTAAAGGTTAGTCTTCGAAGGCCTTGTGAAATCAACGAGGCCTTGAAAAGTCTAGTTTGGATTGGATGGTAAACCTTTGGAGTTGAAGCCCGAAGAGAAGGCCATAAGCTTTTAAGGATTTACTGTCATAAGTATGAATAAAGAACGATGAATGATGACAAAGCACAAGGTAACTAAAGCCAAATTTCAGAAGGCCATTGATTTACAAGTTCTTGACATTTCACCAGGAAATGCCATCCCCAAGTGGAGCCACTATTATGTTCCTATACCAATAAGTGTCATAAATTTTGAATGGCTGAGGTCAAACCTATAAGATGTACATACCTTTGTTTTCTGCAAATGTTTTCCATATTCAAAATGATCCAAAAATTAAAAAATGTAAAGAGGTTATGTCCTAAAATAAAAATAAAATGAGAAAAAGAGTAAAAAGGGTAAAAAAAGATGAAAAAATGAACCCCAAGGAAAAACAAAAAGACCATGAAAGTGTGCAAGTCCAAATTCCACTACTATTTACTTTTCTACATAATAATGACTGTGTGCAACTTGCTATTCATGCCACAATCCATGGTAATCAAACAGTGTAATCTTGGTTATTCCATGTTTTGAATTTCATATTTATAGATAGAGAATAAAATATGACCAAACTGTTTAATATTGGCAGATAAGTGGATAGGTAGAGTTAATAAAAGGAGCTCAATTGTTTAATTTGAGCCCTTGGATGTAATAAGGATAGACTTAGATATATTTCTATTTTAAAAGAAAAGAAATGTTTTGATAAGGGTTTTCTAGCTTAAGTGCACCCTAATAAAGAGTAGAAAAAATGGTAGGATGAGTAGATGTGTAAGTAGTTAAATGGTTGCAGAATTGTGATGATTGAATAGATAAAATCATATCATTTACTTTCATCATCAAATTTCTAAAGTATGGATGATAATTGAGCATTTACCAAAGTACACAAAATCAAATTGATTAACCTCCCTCATTCACTACATTTTTCACTTAACTAATTCCCAAGAAAAGTCTTAAAGTACCTAAAACCCTAAGTTAAAGGGGCTCAGAGCATTTCTCTGACTTTTGGAGGGATCGGACCCTCGGCCCAATAACTTATAGGTCCTAAGTACTAAAAGTCCCCTCACAAGCATTCACCCCCTTCAATTCATTCATTTTCCCCTAAAAATTCCCTTTTCCTAAGGTAAAAGCACCATTTTCCAAGGGAAAGTAATCACCCCCAAGCAAGCCCCTTTTTCACAAAAACCCACAAATGCACATTTAGCCTAAGTTATAATGTTCTATGTGAAGAGTAAATAAATTTCAAACACATTATACTCAGCGAAAAGTCCATTTTTCCATTTTCATTTCATATTAATTCCTAATTTTAATTATATTTATTAAATCCCAAAAGTACCCCTTTCCCGTATATATATCAATAAAAGCCTTATATTAATACCGCGCCCTGAAAAGTTTGAAATATAAACTTTATGAATAAAACTCGACATAATTAATCAATCCATCGTTAATTACAATTCAAACCATCTGCCAATGAACTCACCCCCGATGCCCTTAATCCACCATAATCTGTGATTAATTAAAACCCGCTACTTTTAAACCCTCGCCGCCCCCCCCCCACTACCGTTCGTGCATCTTCATGAACCAACCAACACCTGATCTTCCCCCGCCAAATCTAACGATCCTTGTTGATTTCGCAAGGCCTCTGAAGACCAACCTTTACCCACCCGATATGGGTGGTTTCCTGTTGGGACCCAATGTTACCTGGCGCTCGATAAATGACATGGGGCGACCTCCCCCCAATACCATCAAGTGCCCAAAAGTTGTGTGAAACAAACCGCTTACCACCCACCCACTACGTGACAAACCATCTATTGTTCAGTTCACGCCATATTTTAAAAATTTGCCTGTTGAAGTTCAAACACCAATAACCTAGGTTTTCTCGCCCTTCACCCATTCGACTATGTAAACTTATGAAACCCTTCTGCTCCACCTAAAGCCCCTGCTAACCAATTCAAGCATGGTTTACCTCCTGAAATCACTTTGGACTCACTCCATAGACCTATAAAGCTCGATAAATCCATTAATGACCCTCCTTATCAACCCAACGTTTTCCTAATAGTTTGTTTTATTTTATAGGCGATTAGAAGACTGCAGCCTTGGATAAATAGTCTTAATACTAGTCATAAGACTTGTTTACTCTAAGATTGTTATCAAATCTGTTCAAACAAATATGGAAAATAAAACATACAGTAAAAAGACAAGCAGAGGAAACATGAAATTAAATGATTTACTATTGAAATAGACAGTAAAAAACCCAAAATATACAGTGAAGGTAAAAGGACACAGTAAATAAAAATCAAAGTGTATTAGGGTTAAAGAGTATCAGATTGAAGAACAAGTCAATTAAAGCAGCTAGCATGAAGACAAACAGCAGGGAAGACAATTATAAAGAATACAAATTCATGTCAAAGTGAAGATAGATGAAAAAATAGAGCGGTAAAAGTAAAAAGTAAAAGTAAACATGGAGGCAGTAAGGGTTAAACAGAGATGAAAACAATTTCACCAGCACCAATGAAGTTTATCCAAAGTAAAAGTGAAAAACAGTTAAAAGAAATTTAAGGTTAAAAAATGAAATCAAAGCAGAAATGGTACATTCTTTAGAAATGTTTTGTTTAGGTCATAGTTTTTCAGAAACTATTGTGGCCAATTCAAGAAGTATTTTGATAAACTGGAATAGGTTTTTTTTCCTAAAAGGCCAATATACAAAAACCTATCTCATGTTTTAAACAGGTATCACCAAAAGGGAGATAAGTGCATGTCTTCACAACCTATTTTTCAGACTGTGCAAAGTCTTGTTTTTGACATCTCTTTGCATAGAATATTGTGAACATATGGAGCTGAATTTTATGAAACTGAGAGAGGTTTATCTCAAAAACATACTTATCTACAATAACCTCTTTAACATTGTACACATCTATCTAGTATTGAGATATAAAAAGGCATCAATGGACCCTAATTTTGCAAAATTACTGGAGCAGGATGCATAAAGAAAGGATGCAGTTAGTGACTGGGATGCCTCATCATCACTTAAGAGTTGCTATAAAATTATAATTTCTCTTCTTTGTCACCATAAATCCCTAAACATAGTGCCAAATAGATTCATTAGTTTTGAGTGTCCTTTATTTAAGTTCTATTAATGTAAAACCGTTTAAGACATTTGTAAAACCAATCTTGATATTTTTTCAAGATATTTCAGTTTAGAATTAGTATAAATACTTCATTTGAAGTATTGGGGGTGGATTAAATACATTTCTGTAGACATTTAATTTTGAGCCAAGGAGCTATTGTACTCAAGACTGGAATTAGGTTGGCTAGAACCTGAGTTTACAATATTAGGTTTGTGGTTACCTCAGACTATTCCTTCTTCGATAACTTCTAGGGAAGACATTTGAGTGATAAAATAGTGGCGACCATACTGGGGAATCAATCCTCAGTCTCCTAAAACTTTAAGGAAATCATAAACTTTATCTTAGGCCCTTAAGGTCAATTTTTGTAGAAGTTTTCAAAATTTTCCATAAAAAACATTAAAAAAAGTTAGAATTCTGATTACCAGGAAGATTAACAATCTCCTCAGAAATAATTTACATGTTTAGATCTGATATATGTGGTGGACAGTGATCAGACACACAAAAGTTAAAATCATCCACCTGGCGACTCCATTGTTCAAAGATCTAGAGCTTCAAATTTTAGAGCAATTCCACAACCAAATAATCCATATTCCAAAGCATTAATAGTGATATAGGATGACAGGGTTTGTGGAAAATATTTCATTTCATGAAATTTTAAATGAATTCAGGGATGAGTTATCAAAATTTCAGCTTGATGAAGCTTTTTTAAGAGTTGTGTTTATAATTTTCAAATCAAGAAAATACTCTCATGAAGCTAAAAAGTGTGTTCTTGAGTTAGTTGGTGAAAAATATGAAAATGAAATTAGACTTTTGCATTCTCAAATTCAGTCATATAATTTCCGAGATCCTAAAGAATTCTTACAAAATATTCCTTCTCCAAGCCCAGAGGAAATTGTACTGCCTTTTGATTTGCAGATTGAGGATGATTATGCTTTCAAGAGCAAGACTGAAGAAGTAGTTTCAGGGTTTAGTATTGAGGATACACCTGATCAATTAGACATTGAAGGCCTAGAAGAAACTATCATACTTTATGATTTTGTTGATCCTATAGCAGATTCTATGGAGGTTCTTCTCAGCTCAAGTTCTTTAACATGTTTTCTCTATGAGGACCAAGTACATCAGCAGTGGCCTTTATATATCACAGTTTTGATTATATGGGGTACATGATCAAATTATGCTTTTGACTTTATTGACAATCAGTCAAACAATCCATTTGTTTCTACAGTTGCTTGACTGGATTCATTGGCATTTTTGTATTATTTAAGTTAGCCTGATTTACAACAACATAGAGTAGGTAGCATTTCAATTTGATTTAATTTAGTTTTCAGTAGATTATGAAATAAATCATAAAAGATTTGAATCCAAGCAAAAGTCCCTAAGGTCTTGATGATTTACTAATTTGGTTTGAAGGTTGCAGCACCCTTTAGTTTCAGATCAGATCTCAAGTTGTGCAGGAAAAGGTTAAAAATATTTTTGATAAAAGGACCAAGGCTGAAGATTCCTACCTAGGTGACAAGGTGCTCAAGTGGGATTTAAGGAGGGAAGGCAAAGGTAAACATGGGAAATTTGATTTCCTATGGAAAGGTCCCTATGTCATTTATGCTTATAGAGGAAATAATGCTTACTTCCTCAGAGGACTTGATGGTATTGAAGAAGCAGGTGGCCCATTAAATAGTCGAAAGATAAAACATTAGTTTGAACCTGGTTACTAACGGTCACTTCCCATTTGTACATATTTTATTTTGAAAATTCTAGTTTGGATTAGATGGTAAACCTTTGGAGTTGAAGCCAGGAAAGAAGGCCATAAGATTTTAAGGATTTACTATCATAAGTATGAATAAAGTAGGATGAAGGATGACAAAGCACAAGGTAACTAAAGCCAAATTTTAGAAGGCCATTGTTGGTCGCTTTAATTGTTTCCCAATTCAAGCGCCACATAAATTATCAACCCGAGGAAGTCTTTTTTATTTCAAAGGTAGTCTCGCACTGGATATGCTCAATTTCAAAAGCAGAAGCAATGTTGTAGTAAAAGAAAGAACACACAGTCATTAATCTCACCAATCTACTGATTCACACTCCATTTAATCAAAGCTGAAGTTAATTAAGTTATAACGGGGATAATCCCTCTATTGCAGTTACAATTCAAATAAAGGGAAATCAATCTGCAAGGAAAGAAATCAATCGACCACAGCAGGAACAGGACCCTATTCCTTAGTGAGGAACTTCAGCACCTGATGCCTGACATCTAATCACACTATAAACTCAAGAGATCAAGACCCTATTCCTGTAAGCAGGAACCTTCAGAACCTGTTCTCTTGCTTCTACTCACACTGCAGATAAAGGAAAGTAATTAATGGGAGAAGAACCCTATTCCTGTATGCAGGAATCTTCAGCACCTGTCTTCCAACATCATTCATTCATGCAATCAAAACAGAAATGGATATCTCAACTGCTAAGAGTGAAATCATTCAATACATGCAGTGCTAAGGAAACAAAGTATTACTCAAGCTGTGTAACCAGTGTCTAACAACAGAATTAAAAGGAAGTGCAAACATATAAAGGATTAAACAATTTACAAGAACCAATGGGCGAATCTTGTGAGGAAGGCGGGCCCTTTCCTTCTCACAAGATTCCCCGGGAGAAAGAATTAAATTGGAACGATCAAAAGAGAAATTTATTCATCTGTCAAAATCACTGATACATTACAAATGGAGACTAGCTCCAGTCCTCACACAGTATACTCTTCTCCTGTTATAATGACCGACCCCTTCTAATGACGATGTCTCTTCTTTTTAAAGAGGAGACATCATTTACAATTTACATGAGAGCAAATCTCAAATCTGTTCTTTTTCCCAAAACAGGATCATTCAGTTCCTCGTACACAAAATACTGTTACAACAGAGATAACAAGAATGCTATCTTCAGGATGATCCAGGTAATCATTTCTTCGAACTGCTGCCACTATTCCTCGAAAAGCTCTTCCAGAATCGCAAATTACGGCCAACGGAATTTGCGTGTTTGACGGCTGTTTCAGCAACTGAGTCAGCTGTTTCAGCAACGGAGTCAACTGTTTCAGCAACGGCCGCATATGCTTATCTGCAACCTTTGGATTTGTATTAGCAATGATACACTTCAATTAATGAT
>APFE030223469.1:39248-60979 GCA_000404065.3 Pinus taeda | reverse complement strand
AAAATTGCAGTTAATTGATTGTGTGTTTCAGCAATGACAGAAGAAGGTTCACAAATGAAATTATTGATTATCTCATCCTCTGTATTGTCTTTAAGAGTCAAAGCTTGTCCTACGGTTAGAATAGGCTGAACAGCATTATCATCATAATCCATCCATATAGAATCTTCATTATTAACTACCGGAGTGGCCTGCGGATAAAGAGTGAGCTGTTTTGTTTCATAACCGTTTGAAATTGTCATTGAACCAGATCTGCAACTAATAAAAGCATCAGCTGTGGCTAGCCAAGGCCTTCCTAGAATTAAGGGATGTCCCCCCAGCTTTGTTTTAGTCTGCAATATCACAAAATCAGCTGGGTATTTCCAGGATTCAACTAAAATAAGTAGATCTTCAACAATTCCTTCAGGTTTAATTGTGGAACGGTCAGCTAACTCTAAAATGGTGGGTGTATCTCTAATTATGTTATTCAGCTGTAACAACTGTGAAGTTTCAAGAGTCATTATATTAATTGCAGCACCTAAATCTACCAGAACCTGGGGAATCATTGTTTTACCAATCTGAACTGTAACAGTAGGATGGCCGGGATCACCATATTTGACAGGGGGAGCTTTTCCGGACATTAATGCAGAGAGGTCTTCCATCACATGTATTGTAAGGGGGTCTTTGGTTTTCCTACCAGGTTTCTTAACACAAATATCCCTTAATGTTCTGGCATAGATTGGTACATCTCTTAATGCTTGTAAAAGTGGAATTTTAATATACAAATTTTGCAACTCCCCTAGAAAATTAAAAGCAGGTGTTTTAGCTGTTTTGGTTAAAACCAAACGCTCAGGGAAAGGAGGTTCTGTTATTTCAACGTTCTTGTTAGAAGGTGATTGTGCTACTTTATGTTTCTCAGTTTCGTTTTTATCCGAATCAGGAGAAGTTATATCATGAATAATAGGCCCTACTCTTTTCCCAGATCTCAAATGAACATCATTGCATTGCATAGTAGGGAATATAGACTGATCCTGGATATCAATAACTTGCACAACTTTATTATTGGGGTTAGGATTTGGTTGCACAGGCAGCTGGGGTCTCATCTGGTTATTTGGCTGGGCATTTGATGGCAGAGGGAGTGTTTGTTGGAGTTGAGGCATCTGATTTGGATACGGGAGTTGTTGACTTCTCCAATTTGGATTCCAGGGGTTGAAAGAAGATGGCTGTTGAGGAGGCCAAGGAGTCCACATTGAAGGATCAACAAAGGGAGGGTTTTGCATTTGCTGCATGGGTGGGAAATTGAAGAATGGATATTGCATTTGGTTGAAGGGAGGGTAATTTGTTTGGTTGGAGGGAGGGTAATTTGTTTGACCAAAAGTAGAATAATTGTTCCAACGATTAAATGGCATACTAGAGTTCATACCTTGTCCTTTTGGTTGCCATTGTCTTCTTTGTGTTAGCAGGTAAACTACTTCAGCTTCTTCTTCTGTTGGCTGCAATGCTGCTTTTATTCCTGGCAGAGATGGGCATTGCTCTGTCTCATGATCTTTCTCACAGAGGGTACAAATTGGTACTTTATTCATTGGGCATTCCCTCAATGGATGTTTGTCTCTGCACTTCGGGCAAAAGATAGCCAGGGTTGCATCTGCTTCGGCCTGCTTCTTCTTAACCTGCAACGTGTCAATTTGTGAAGCAAAAGAACTTAACATATCAGTTTTAAATTCTTCAAGTAAATTACCTATTTCAGCTCTTGTTGCTCCTCCATTGGCTGATTTATGCACTCTTGAATAAGTGGAATCTCTTGTTCTGTTTCTTGCAGCTCCCCTAGAGCATCTCTTAGCAAGTTCACAAATCTCATCATATGATTCCTTGGATATATCTCCCTTAGCGAGCATGTTTAACATATTTAAACAATCATCCCTTAAACCTCTGAGTAATATTGTTTTGCTAATTTCCTTACTTATATCTGGATGATCAGATCTCTGTATATTGTACTGCAGCCTTTCTATATAGTCCTCCAGACTCTCATCCGACTTTTGTGCCATATTGAACAGTTCATCTTTCTTTTCTTTCGTCCGGCAGTAGTCTTGATATTTAAGCAGAAATTTTCGTTTCATCTGTTCCCATGTTGTGATCACCTGACTTCCAAGGCTCATGAACCATCTTAAAGCATTCCCTTTTAAGGTAGCTGGAAACAGTTTCAACTTTTGAGCGTTAGTAACATAATCATAACTTCTGCATAATATATCAAATTCGAAAAGAAACTCATCCGGATCTTCGGAGGATAGACCATGAAAGTTAGGTAAAGCAGACAATGGAATATTTTTCATTGTTCCTGCAGGGAGATCACTAATAGGAAATCCCAAGGTAGAGAGGGAATTTTCATCCTTTCTTTCCCCTTCGGGCTCTACACGTCTTCCACCAAAGAGACCTTCATTGTCTCCTTCCATTGTTGGCTCTCCTACTGCACTTGCTTGATCGTCAGAGTCTTCTACTGGCTCTTCGACGTTTTCTACCGGTCGTCCAACGCTTTCTACTATTTCCTCAATGTATTCTGCTGATTTACTAGCACTTTCCTCTGACTCTCCAACACTTACTGCTGGTTCTTCTATATTTTCAGGACTCACGACTTCTTCTGTTTTATAATCTGACTGGGGTGATTGTTGAAGTTTTGACTTTCGAGAACTTAATCTTTGCGATGATTCAGCCTTTGATACAATCTCGTCAATAAAAGTTTTTCGTCCTCCCCAGCCTTTGCCACCTGTGGGATTAGTTTTCTTCTGGTTTCCTCGTCCTTTCATACAATCTGCACATTTGAAAAGAAAAGATTAATGCTTTTGAAATCTATAATTACCTTCCCCGGCAACGGCGCCAAAATGTTGGTCGCTTTAATTGTTTCCCAATTCAAGCGCCACATAAATTATCAACCCGAGGAAGTCTTTTTTATTTCAAAGGTAGTCTCGCACTGGATATGCTCAATTTCAAAAGCAGAAGCAATGTTGTAGTAAAAGAAAGAACACACAGTCATTAATCTCACCAATCTACTGATTCACACTCCATTTAATCAAAGCTGAAGTTAATTAAGTTATAACGGGGATAATCCCTCTATTGCAGTTACAATTCAAATAAAGGGAAATCAATCTGCAAGGAAAGAAATCAATCGACCACAGCAGGAACAGGACCCTATTCCTTAGTGAGGAACTTCAGCACCTGATGCCTGACATCTAATCACACTATAAACTCAAGAGATCAAGACCCTATTCCTGTAAGCAGGAACCTTCAGCACCTGTTCTCTTGCTTCTACTCACACTGCAGATAAAGGAAAGTAATTAATGGGAGCAGAACCCTATTCCTGTATGCAAGAATATTCAGCACCTGTCTCCCAACATCATTCATTCATGCAATCAAAATAGAAATGGATATCTCAACTGCTAAGAGTGAAATCATTCAATACATGCAGTGCTAAGGAAACAGAGTATTACTCAAGCTGTGTAACCAGTGTCTAACAACAGAATTAAAAGGAAGTGCAAACATATAAAGGATTAAACAATTTACAAGAACCAATGGGCGAATCTTGTGAGGAAGGCGGGCCCTTTCCTTCTCACAAGATTCCCCGGGAGAAAGAATTAAATTGGAACGATCAAAAGCGAAATTTATTCATCTGTCAAAATCACTGATACATTACAAATGGAGACTAGCTCCAGTCCTCACACAGTATACTCTTCTCCTGTTACAATGACCGACCCCTTCTAATGACGATGTCTCCTCTTTTTAAAGAGGAGACATCATTTACAATTTACATGAGAGCAAATCTCAAATCTGTTCTTTTTCCCAAAACAGGATCATTCAGTTCCTCATACACAAAATACTGTTACAACAGAGATAACAAGAATGCTATCTTCAGGATGATCCAGGTAATCATTTCTTCGAACTGCTGCCACTATTCCTCAAAAAGCTCTTCCAGAATCGCAAATTACGCCCAACGTAATTTGCGTGTTTGACGGCTGTTTCAACAACTGAGTCAGCTGTTTCAGCAACGGAGTCAGCTGTTTCAACAACGGCCGCATATGCTTATCTGCAACCTTTGGATTTGTATTAGCAATGATACACTTCAATTAATGATAAAATATAAGAGTATTATGGAATTAAATGTAAAACAGATTAATCTTATAATAAAGAAGAGGTTTTTGTATACCTTGGGAAAAAGCGAATGAAAATGATACTGGGATTCATGGTTATAAGGGTAAAGTGGTATCAAAATATATAGCAAAAATGATACATAGTGGGGTCCTAACAGCCATCGATCTACAAGTTCTTGACATTTCACCAGGAAATGCCATCCCTAAGTGGAGCCACTGTGATATATAAAGGTTGGTCTTCGGAGGCCTTGCGAAATCAACGAGGATCGTTAGATTTGGCGGGGGAAGATCAGGTGGTGGTCGGTTCATGAAGATGCACGAACGACAGTGGGGGGGCCTTACGAGGGTTTAAAAGTGGCGGGTTTTAATTAATCACGGATTATGGTGGATTAAGGGCATCGAAGGTGATTTCATTGGCAGATGATTTGACTTGTAATTAACCATAGAATGATTAATTATGTCAGGTTTTATTCATAAAGTTTATATTTCAAACTTTTCGGGGTGGGGTATTAATATAAGGGCTTTATTGATATATATGCGGAAAGGGGTATTTTTTGGATTTAATAAATATAATTAAAATTAGGAGTAAATGGATTTTGCACTAAGTATAATGTGTTTGAAATTTATTTACTCTTCACATAGAACATTATAACTTAGTCTAAATGCGCATTTGTGGGGTTTTGTGAAAAAGGGGCTTGCTTGGGGGTGATTACTTTCCGTTGGCAAATGGTGCTTTTACCTTAGGAAAATGGATTTTTTAGGGGAAAATGAATGAATTGAAGGGGTTGAATTCTTGTGAGGGGACTTTTAGTACTTAGGACCTATAAGTTATTGGGTCGAGTTCCGATCCCTCCAGAAGTCAGAGAAATGCTATGAGCCCCTTTAACTTAAGGTTTTAGGTACTTTAAGACCTTTCTTGGGAATTAGTTAAGTGAAAAATGTAGTGAATTAGGGAGGTTAATCAATTTGACTTTGTCTACTTTGGTAAATTCTCAATTGTCATCCATACTTTAGAAATATTATGATGAAAGTAAACGATATGATTTTATCTAATCAATTATCACAATTCTGCAACCATTCAACTACTTACCCATCTACTCATCCTACCAATTTTTCTACTCTTTATTAGGGTGCACCTAAGCTGGCAAACCCTTATCAAAACATTTCTTTTCTTTTACAATAGAAATCTATCTAAGTCTATCCTTATTACATTCAAGGGTTCAGATTAAATAGTTGAGCTCCTTTTATTAACTCTACCTATCTACTTATCTGCCAAGAGTAAACATTTTGGTCATATTTTATTCTCTATCTATAAACATGAAATTCAAAACATGGAATAACCCAGATTAAACTGTTTGATTACCATGGATTATGACATGAATAACAAGTTTCACACAATCATTATTATGTAGAAAAGTAAATAGTAGTGGCATTTGGACTTGCACACTTTCATGGTCTTTTTGTTTTTGGGGTTCATATTTTTCATCTTTTTTGACCTTTTTTTTATTCCTTTTGTCCTTTGATTTTTATTTTAGGACATACCCACTTTACATTTTTTTTTTTTTTTTTTTTAATTTTTGAATATGGAAAACATTTTCAGAAAGCAAAGGTATGTACATATTACAGGTTTAATCTCAACCATTCAAAAATTATGACTCCTATTGGTATAGGAACCTAATAGAGGCTATCCATGAGATGCTAACAGAAGTGTGGGAACCCAGATATGTCAGAGGAGAACAAAAACATCAAGACATTGGTTGTAATATCTTCTTGAACTAATATAGATGCAACTATCAATTGATTTCCTACATGAAATGTCATCTCACATATTTATGGCTTAATGTTACTTGACCTATTAAGTAGGCTGAATACAATATTGTATGCTATTACATTTATTGTTTGCTGTTTTTTTCTTGTTTCAGGTCTGTGAAGGAAGGAAACGAAAGATAGCTGGAGTGAGGAAGTAGAATCATCACCAAGCGGAATAGCGTTCTGAGAGGTAGGCCCTCTTGATTGATTCTAGCCTGAGGAAATCTTCCATAGATTGTCTATTTGTGACTAGACCCACTCTCTCGTGCTAGAGGAATTGTTTGTGCCCGCACTTAGAATTTACCTGCATCACACACATGGCTCTTTTACACATGAAACAACAAAGTCATCATGACACATCAATAGATAACATCATCACAGTGATGTGGCACCGCTAGTGGTTGCCACATGGCATGAATAAATGACATGTTTCAATTGGTGAAAAACAAAAAAATGTGTGACTCATGGTCCCCCTTGGCATGATGATGTCATGTTGATGTCATCACATGGATGATTAGTGACCCTTCTGATCTGGATTTAAATAGGAATGCAACAAATTACAGAAATAACCATAAATCCAGAGATGTAGTAGAAATAATACTTCATTTCATTTAACGTAGAATACTGAAATATGCTTACAAACAGAAATGGAAATAAACCAGCTAGGGGATGGTATCTAAACAGGAACGTAACAAATTATAGTAATAACCATAAATACAGAGATGTAGTAGAAATAATACTTCATTTCATTCATTAATGTAGAATACTGAAATATGCTTACAAATAGAAATGGAAATAAACTAGCTAGTGCGATGGTAGGTTATCTCTGAGAAGAGATGTGGCGGCTACATTCCTCTGAACTATCTTACAATGAGGCTTGCAGGCCTATTTATTGTTGAGAAACAATGGAAAACCATAAACATCCAGAAACCTAACCCTAGGAGACGAAGCACCAAACTATGGGACCCGTTTTGGGTAAATTGGTAGATCAACTTCCCGGGGTCGTAACTTTGGCATATGATCTCCGTTTGACGTGCACAATACCTCGTTAGAAAGATATACCCGAGGAATACAACATTGGGATGAGAAAAATTGGTCCATTGACCCATGTTGCTCCCAGTTTACTACTAAAAATGGCGTTTATGGCCTCAAAACGGCTCCGGAAGTTCAAGACCCAAAAAACTGCTAAAAATAGTAAATTGTGCTACAATTAAGGAAATTGAAAAACTGAAAGAGGTAGTTGTGGGGGTCCAAGTGGGATAGGTGGGTGGCCACCGACATCCACCTGGATCATTCCTCCACCCTTAGGAAGCAATGGTCGCCATTGCGTTGAGTTCCTCCATGAGATGAGGAAACTTCTGTTGAACTTGGTCCCTGGTGAGCTCTTCTGCAACCTCTGATTTGTCCAGTAATGGTGGGAAGCATGATCGAGGGCAGTCCACATTGAACACTTGGTGCAAGCAAAGGAATGGGGGAATGATGTTCTCCAAAGCATTGTTTCCCACAACATTGGTAATGGTGTAAGGAGCATATTGGGGTGGTCTGAGCTTCTAATGGGCTCTTGTAAGGCGTTCTTTCTGCAAATGCAACCAGAATTTGTCGCCCACTTGAAACATGTGTGGTACATGATGCTAACCATGTCACTGCTTGTGCTTGACATTTTCTAGAATGGAGTGGTGATAGATCGGCCCATTGGGTAGAGGTGCTTTGGGAGTCTAATCGGATGAATGCTTGACCTGACAATGCAATAATACCCCTGTGGTTGAGGAGAATATGTCCTTATCTTCTTTCATGACCATATCCACCTGCTTCTACTACTGCATGGAGGAAACCTTCGCGAGGTTCATGGATGTGGCAACGATCTTCCCTTACTTTGGGAGTGAACCAGACAGAAAATGAATTTCCTAGTATGGGAGATGAGCTTGCTACATTTGTTAGCAGTGATCAAAGAGGTGGCGGTAGGTGGGGATACCTCCAGTATCCTGTATAATGAATTACCCAATGAAATAATAATAGTGTGAGGGCTTGAATCATACACAACATGTCGCCTCCATAAGTATGGTTAGACTGATAGTACGTCATAAACATCAAGAGGTGCAACATCACACAATACCTCATCTGTGAAGGGCTTGATACTGTAGGGAAGGCGACACTATTGGCGTACTCAGAGATCTCGTCCTTGGTGAAGCCACCTATTACTATACGACTGCGGGTGTGGTGTAGTTGGTAGGCCCAACCGCTTCATGACCTCTGCTGAGATGAGGTTCTTTGTGCTACCATTGTCGACATGAATTGCACTGTTGAACCCTTCACCCACATTTGTGAGCGAAAACGACGCTCACCCTCCTCTGGATCTTCAGGCTCATTCTTCTAGGCCTTGGTGGTGGCAACAGTGGCACTGGGCTTCGCATCAATGATTTGATTCCCTTTGTCATTTCCCTTATCGGGTTCTGACTCAGGGTCAGAACATGCATCTGAGTTAGAAGCCTTCAACTCGGCCACCAACGACCGCTTGGTCCAACACTCACTTGCGCTGTGAGTGGGTCTCTTATGGAACTCACACCACTTTCCTGTGTCCTTCTTTAACTTCGTGGTGTTTTTCTTTTCTTATGGATTCGATGGGTTGTCTTGGGTCACCCCGCCTTGGCTTTGTCCTTTGTTCTTTGGATTCGTAGATCCAAAGTCTCACTTCTTTTGTTTAAAATTTTGCTCGATCTTGACAGTGTATCTGTATGCCGTATGGAGTGAGGGGATGTTCAGGAACTCCATCTCGTCCTAGATGTACCTATGTAGGCAGCTGTGGTATTTGAGTACCAAATGCAACTCATAATCCTTGATACCCAACTTTGTGTGAAGGGTATGAAAAATATTTGTGAACTCCAACAAATCTTGGTCCCTTCCCTGCCGCAGCGTGGTCCACTTTATGTATTCATCCTCATAGCTTTTAAAAGGGTAGTACTACTGCTTAATGGCATCCTGGAATGAATTCCAAGTGGGTGCGGTTTGAAACAGTGAGGCCGTACTCTCATCCTTATGTTCGTAATAGGTTTCCCACCAGTCCTTGATGTGGGGGGCGCATTTGAGAAGTGCAAAAGTGATCTTTTCTCGACTACAAAAATCATGAATAGAAAAATAACCTTCTAGTAGATTTAACCATTTATCTATGACATCTGCATCTATTTGATCCTTGAATATGGGGATTTCAAAGTTAACTTGTACCTTAAAGGGCGTGACATTTCCAAAGTAGCTATTGGAAGCCAATGCCTCACGCTTGGATAGCCACTAAAGGATTTGGGAAAAGTTTTCTATCATCGCGTTCCTTTGTCGCTCGAGGGCTTCTTCGAGCAAGACTTTGATAGGATCTCCTGCCCCTCATCTTTATTTTCATCTACCATGGGAGGCCGCCAGGATTTGCGAGGATGGTCTTGCAAAGGTTCGACCAGTTCAATGCCTAACTCCTTATATCCCGATCTCGTTGGGGACATGCAAAGAAAAATAGAGAAAGAGTAGACCTCTCTGATACGTCTGATCTAGATTTAAACAAGAACACAAAAAATTACAGAAATAACCATAAATATAGATATATAGTAGAAATAATACTTCATTTCATTAATGTAGAATACTGAAATATGGTTACAAATAGAAATAGAAATAAACTAGCTAGGGCGATGGTAGCTTATCTTTGAGAAGAGATGTGGCGGCTACATGCCTCTTAAATATCTTAAAATGAGGTTTGTAGGCCTATTTATTGTTGAGAAACAGTGGAAAACCCTAAACATCCAAAAACCTAACCCTAGGAGATGAAGCACCAAACTATGGGCCCCGTTTTGGGTAAATTGGTACATCAACTTCCCAGGGTCGTAACTTTGGCATACGATCTTTGTTTGATGTGCACAATACCTCGTTAGAACGATCTATCCAAGGACTACAACTTTGGGATGAGCAGCATCTGTCCATGGACCCATGTTGCTCCTAGTTTTCTTGAAAAACGTCGTTTATGGCCTCAAAACGACTCCAGAAGTTCAGGACTCGAAAACTGCTAAAAATAGTAAATTGTGCTACAATTAAGGAAACTGAAAAACTGAAATAGACAGTTGTGGGGGTCCAAGTGGGATAGGTTAGTGGCCACTAACATCCACCTGGATCACCTTGGGTCCTAGACATATGGGCATGTTCACATGAATTTAAGCCTCCAGGTATTAAGGCATACTCGTCAAACTTGGTCACATGATGGGGTGATATAGACCATGGCACGACCTTTAATTATTTAATAAAAGGAATTTTTGTGAAACCATTTTTCCCTCGGTTAGTTCTCATGATCCATGGGTCCACCTACCCATCTATATATAAAAGAGATCACAAATTATTTATACACATAGATATTATAGATCAAATTTGAAAATGAAAGACTTCACATTTATGAGTTTGGTTATTTATTTGGTTATGGTTTATGGTTCACGAAGTGTTTCATGGTTCATTGCCTTGTTTTAAATTTGATAAAACTTTTTATTCAGTTCATTACACGTTCTAGTTTGCATTGGAGCCCAAATGGGCATTGCAGTTTGAAGGCATACACAGAGAAGTTTGGTTCCTGTTGAGATGATGACTTGTCAATAATAGGCCACCTTGAGAGAGATTTTGGTCAGAGATTGCAAAGACGTTTCGGTCACACTGGCTCGATCCCAGGTCATTTTGGATTGGCATGATGAGGTCCACACCCTTGGCTCATGGATCTTAGTCATGAACATGTTGAATCGTTTAATTGGGCGAGGATTATTCTCACAGTGGTCCATGCCCTCAACCCGAGGAGTTGAATCATGAGCAAGTAGAGTTGTTTGGTTGGACAAATCTTGTCCATGCAATGGTCCACACCCTCAACATGAGAAGGGGTGAAACTATGAATATGGGTTACACTTTTGGGCCAAATGTGGCGATGAAATTTTGAGTTTTTCCTCTTTTATCAAATTTAAACCCTCAAAATTCATATAAGCATTGTGAATTTTGATTAGGAGTAAAAATACAAATTGTGGAGAATTATGTTGTTGTCCTAAAGATAGTTTTTCCGAAAATATTTAGTATCGCATAATATGTCAATTTTCCATTAAATGAAATGCTTGTCCTTGCAAATTTTCACACATTTAAGAGGTATGCATGTGTTCACGTAGCATATAACTTAGTATAAAATGTGTAATATCTATCTAAAATATTTTATGATATTGATTTTTTATTCAACCTCTTTAAAATAGTTTTAAAAAAATTCAAGCATTATGTTTAAAAGAAATTAGATGAAAAATATTATATGAATTCGAAAGTGTCAAACTCATATTCCTTTGGATAGAGGATTCCTTCATGAATCCAACATGATCAACCCACCACCTAAGGACAAATTTAGCCCTATGTACGCTATGGTACAAAATGGAGTTGCAGGAAATTTTGCAGAAGAGGTGTTGAAATTGTTGATGTTAGGACTTAAGAGGCTTGATCGAGCACTTAAAGCGCTTGGTCAAGCTCCTAAATTTCAAATTTAAATAGCTCAATTGAGGGTTTCGTAAACCCTCGATCAAACCATATACATGATTAACATGGGCTCGATCGAGCTATGTAGCTCGATTGAGCCTTTATAGAATTTCTTTGAATGATCTAAAATTAAACTTTTACCTCATTTTAAAATTCCAAACCTTATTAGAATTTTTTTTATAATTTCATGTTAAAACCTTATTAAATTTAATATTAATGTTAAAGAATATTATTTATTATTATTAAATTAAATGATGAAAATGATTATTATTATGAAAATTAATATTAATATTTTAATGTTAATATTAATTCTATTAATTTTTGGATTAATTAATTGTATTATTAACTTTAATATATAATAAAATTTCTCATATTATAATATATACTAGCACAACCACATTAATAAATGTGGTTGATTTACCCAATAGGCGTTAACAAAAGAGTTGACTACTAACACAAAAAAAGTCACGCAAGATGATTCAATATATGTTAATTTTATTTAACCTAATTTTTTATAAATCTAACATAATAAAAAATATAATGTTTTTCAAATTATGAAGTAATCATAACCTAAAACTACCTTTAAATAAATAAAACCTAGAAAAATTCAATTGGAAGACATGAAGTGCTTTATGTGTCTTTAATGGAGGTAGTTGGAACATTAATATTTTCAAAATTTTTAGATAATCCTTCCATGGAAAATGATCATTATCAGTATCCCTCCAAGTGAATGTACAACACACATTTGAAATCTTGCATTTTAAATATAGATTATATAAAAAAATTAAATTTTTGTACCACATCAAAATAAATAAATAAAAAATATTTAAACATAATATTTTAATTGTCAAAGTATTTTTTTTTTTGAAATATAGAGTGAGAGAGAGTGGGAGAGAAGGGTAATAGAGAGAGAGAGGGGGACACAGATGGAGAGAGGGAGAGGAGGAGAGACTCTACATGAAAGAGAGGTAGATTGAGTGATGGATTTCGAGGAAAAGATAGGGAAAGAAGAAGTTCAATACACATATAGAGAGAAAGGTGGAGAGAGAGAGAGACAAAAAGTGACAAGGGAGAGATGGAGAGCGTGTGTATGTTTGGGGGTGAGATATAAAGACAAATAAGGAGAGATGGAGAGAAGGGGGAGAGAGAATGAGAGAGGGAGGGAGATAGTCAACATAGTTGTAGGATGAAGCTAGAGAGAGAGAGAGTGTGTGTGTGACATGGGGGAGAGACAGAGGGAGGTGGGAGAGAAAGGAAGAGAGAGAGGACTTGAGAGGGAGGGAGAGAGAGATATGGAGTTGGACCAGGAGAGTGAGGGAGGTAATAAAAAAGATATATATAGAGAGATAAATTTGGAGAGAGAGAGAGGGAGTGGAAAGGGAGTTGTAGAGAGAGAGGGAGAGAGGAGAGTATAAGGGAAGATAGATATAAGGGGAGACAAACGGAGAGAAGTGGAAGAGAGGGAGAGAGAGAGTGAGATGGAGGGAGATATAGATAGATATGGAGAAATATGTGTATGTTTGCGGGGTGATATAGAGAGATGAACGAGAGACAGAGGGAGATAGATATATAGATGGAAGGGGGAGAGAGGGAAGAAGAGAGAGATAGATGGATGGAGGGAGAGATAGATAAATATGAACAAAGATTGTGTGCATTTCTTTGGGGGTGAGATAGAGAGAAAAATAAGGAGAGATGAAGGGAGAGATCAATATAGATGGAGGAGGGAGAGAAAAGGAAGAAAATTTCTTTCACTAGATGCATTGATTTCAGTGTACAAAATTTGATTTCTAATCCTATTTGATTTCTTGCAAATTAGATGCATTGATTTCTGCGTAGATGTTGATTTCTAATTCTATTTCATTACTTGCATTAGATGCATTCATTTCATTAAATATGTTAATTTATAATCTTGTTTGAATCGAGCTTGCATTAGATGCAGTGATTTCAGTGTAGATGTTGATTCCTAACCTATTTGTTTGCTAGCACTAGATGCATTAATTTCAGTGTAGATTTTGATTTCTAATCATATTTTGATTACTTGCAACATTAGATACATTTATTTCAATGTAGATGTTTATTTCTAATCATGTTTGATTGTTTGCATTATATGCATCGATTTTAGTGCAGATGTTGATTTCTCATCCTATTTGATTACTTGCATTATATGCATTGATTTTAATGAAGATGTTGATTTCTGATAAATGATGCAACTAGATATATGGTCTACATTAATTTCAAAGTAATTAGTTGCAAAAAAAAAATTATTGATGACATGAATTATGACTGAGATTTTGTAGATAACCTCAAACAAAATAAATTCAAATAAAACATGTATTTGTAAATTTTACATGTCCACTTATTTTAAAATTGAATATATAACTCATTTTAATCATATTTGAGTTTTTAGAAATTGAATAAAACTTAAATTTCCATCATAAGGAATTGATTGAAATACTTGGATAACTACTTTTAAATTTAAGAAAGTTGATAATATTATATAAAATTATAGAAATGTTGTCATATATTGTTTTTCGACCTATATATTAAATTTCAATATGATTGACTTATATTATGTTATGACTAAGATGTTGTAGATAATATCAAAATAAATAATGTTGAATAAAACATGTTTGTTGTTTACATGACATATTTTAATATTAAAATTGAATAAAACATATTTCAATCATATTTGTGGCTTTTAATTGAACCCTGACATAAGAAATTGATTGAAATACTTAAAAAAATTATCCATGTAATGGTATATGGGTGGGCCACAAAATTTTCCATATATTATATATTATAACTTTATAGTTAAATAATTTTATTTTTAAATTTAATTATAATAAATATATGCTGATTTCACTAGAAGGAACTTTTACCAGACAATTTGAAGCCATGATTTAATTCTTTCATGTTCATTATTAAAGTGATACTGATATATTTTAGTTCATTTTAAGTATCAAAGTTAATTTATCATTAAGCTTAATATTGTACTTATTTTTTAAGTTATGGAACTGGAAATCAAAATTGAAATATATTACTAATAAAAGTTTATTGTATATAAAGATAAATTATTAATTTTAGAAAAAAATAAAATAACAGATCCATAAAATTTCAAAAATAATGAGGATCTATAAATAATATTAAATATAAATCTATAAATTGAAAATATTGAATATATTTATAATAATTTATCTATATTAATATATATATATATTACAAATATCAAATGAACATTCATCAAATGAAATAATAAGCATCCATAAACTAAAATAATTTCCATGATGTACATCCATAAATTGTCAATGTATAAAAATATACAAAGTATGTATCACACATGTGAATATGCCCTAGATGAAATGAGCTTGAAAATGTACAAACGATAACACTCTAAGTACCACCAGAACTCCTATGTGAGTTCTGCCACACAAAGTAAGTGTCCATTAGTTAGTATTGCAATACAACACATTCAAATTCAAACTATTTAGATCATTATTTGTATAAAATAAAAATATGGAAATAAATGGTAATGAACCATATTTTTAATTACATATACATGATTCTACTAACCTCAGTTGAGTCCAAATACAAGTAAGTTAGGACGGGGGTCTGATCAAGAACCTGCGTTTGTTTCTCCCCTACATGTGGCTCGATGATTGGGGCATGCATCAATGGACTTGCATCATCAGTTCCTTTAAACCCAAAATCCCACTCATGTCTCCACATAATAGTGGCATCAATAACACTTCGCATATGGGTCTGTGTACATAATGACAAGGACAAATCATAATTATTCTACGAATTAATTAAATGAACACCCTCCTCCCACATTTACCCATGTAACCAACCAATTATGGTAAATATGTGACGAGAAGTTACTATGATATGATTCGACTCCCTATGTGTCAGTTAAGGAAGTGGAATCGATGAAAACACACCATACAAATCTTCCACATTAGCAATAGAATTCCTAGGATCCATCCCAACCACTCAGGTAACCAACCCCTGAGACCAACTGAAGTTTTACACCATTAAACCCCCTAACACTCCCTGGTATGGGCATGCATGCATCAAGGAGGCTTTGGACACTCCCACAACATGGGAATGCATGTGTCCAGGGATTTTTCTGCTGAGTTCCATGCCAGCGTCTCCAGGATTTGAACCACTTTTTCTGGCTCAGAGTCTAGGTCACTATACAAAACTTAATGACACGTTCGGAATGAATTTACGCAATATAACAATGATGCATTTGTAAAAAATCAACAAGGATTAGGCTGAACCCCTACTAGCCATGATAGGAATTTCATCAAACATGTCACAAATATGTAATCTATAGGTTTAAACAACGGATATGAGCATAGGGGTCTCATACTTATTTGAAAATCGCAAAGAAGTATTGTTCCCTTATATCATTAGCTGCAATTTCATCTATTAGTCCATAGATACATTGTTCATTCATTGACAAATCAAAACCTGATGAGAGCCATAGATCATCATTGTCATAAACTATGCTCATAATCGGCATAAAACCAACAACATAACAATGATAATACAACAATCAAGATCACATAATAAGAAGTACACTTACCCATAATTTACAAGAGGAAAGAGCTCTTATTGCCATATGCAAAATGCAACTAGGTCTGGGACTTCCACGTACCACCTGACCGTAGACATGGCTGGGCTAAATATCTCTTGAGCCATTCACCCCCATGCCATATTCCAAGAATGAATGTGGGATCTCATTAAACACATCCATCAGAACCATCCAGGGTTTCTAGAGGCCAATCACATCAACCTGTCAAATAATGATCCCATCTCACAACCAGACATCACAAAACCATCATCAGATTGGTCTCTACCCAAGCCTTCTAGGGCTCCAGATCATTTGTTCCAACCAAGGATTCCAAGCCTAGTAACACAACCCACAGCTTACTCCGGGCTGCTAGAGCATTTGTCCAACTAGGGCTTCCAGGACTAGTAACTCAACCCACCAAGGATTTCCAGAGCATCTGTCCAACCCAGGATTCTAGGACTGGTAATTCAACCCAAGTTGTTATAGGCTTTCTAGAGCGTTTTTCTAACCAGGGCTTCCACTAACTAATAACTCAACCCAAGCTAAAGGAAACATCCCATATAACTAGAAAAACAAAGAAATGAACCCACAACACCATGGCTATCTAGGAAATTGCAAGGCTAGGTAGATCCACTGTCAATCTAGGCAATCCTCCATGCCAATGACAGATCATGACCAATAAACTGCATGCATATGCCATGCATGCCAAAAATAGTGAGGAAAATATACATGCAACTCGGTACCTGCAAGCAAAACCCATTGCAACTTCTGATCCTGATGTACTCTTGTAATTTCTTGCACTTCCTTTGCTTTCTTTCTCCAAAAATCTAAGTATGCCACACTTCCCTAAGAGTGATCCAAGAAAACTCTAAGTATCCAAGAGTATGAGAGAGAGAGAGAATAGAATGAGAGCTCCAAAACTGAACTGGCAAAATCCTACCAACTGATCCTTAGAAGCCCTTTTATCAATGAGGCCTCTATTTTCTTCATTTTCCATTATTTTCCTTAATTTTTCTCCTCGCATGCAACCTGTACACTTTTGCCTTCCTTTTCTCCTAATTTCCTTCATTTTCATAGGTAAAATGCTACTAAATGTCTCATGCCTTTCTAAAGCCTTTGCTAATTTACTTATCCATAATAAACCAAAGTGAACACCCAATATGATGTTTTTGCTTACCATTTAGCTTGGAATACGTTTCCCATGACTGTGGTCTTATATTTTTATAGTTACATGGATTTTTTTAACTAGGGCTATTACAGAACCCTCCCCCTTGGGGGAACATTATCCTAGGTGTTCAATGACACCTATAACCAGCAAGACTGTGGAAAACAAAACATACTACCCATGGAGCCTTATAAAATAGCTTGTTGCAGTTTTTACAATGACCATATGATAAAACATGAAAAACATATTGTTTACTGGTGCTTTCTAACACAACTCATTATGATATTTACATTAATAACGACATATACACACATACACATTTGCTTCACCCAACAAATAACTATATTGTTTATGGAGCTTTATAAATCCAGCTAGATAAAGTATTTACTATAATATACACATATGCACATTTTCTCGACCAACAAATAAAAGATATGATACCTGCATTTGAAATAAGGGAATCCAAAGGCTCACACCTCTACCCTCAAAGTAATACCAGGGTTCACCTCCTTCCCAAGAGATCCATAATCCACTACAAGGTCAAATCTTCATTGAATGTCCAACACTATAATCTTGCACCACTTATCCTCTCAGTGAACAATTACTAGCTCATTATTCCAGTGCACACTCCCAATGTGCATTTGATTCCATCTAGAAATGTTTATGACCAAAAAATATATCTCTGACCTTCCCTTCTTTGTTACATAGTCCCTCAGGAAATCTAGTTAACCCCTTCCGTGCAGTCACATGGCACCCCCATCTTGGGCAGTCCATCCCTTGGCAAGGTTTCCTCGCATCTGTAGCTCTAAAAACTAAGGAATATCCCTTCCTTAAAACCATCATACTGCTCATAGCATGCTCAAGGAAATCAATGACCACTATTGGGTACTAATGTCCCACAATGGTTCTGCTCCTGAAGTGATTTACAAACATACTACAACATGTTCCAATTACTTTTGTTGTTGTTGCTAATGCTTGTTGTCAATTTCGACCGCCCAACCAGGCATTTTATGCTTTCCTATACCAAGCACATAATTTCCATTAGATTCAAAATAAATTGACATAAATTCAAAGCATACCTCATTGGTGGCCCGTCAACAAGGCACACTTGTAATTTTGTTTGCTTCCTGTCACAACAAGTCAAACTACCATCTTTGACCAAATCATCATGTATAAACATATCACATCATGTTAGCTTAAAACGAAACCATCATAGATCGAAATCATAAATCGCATGCAACCATCATAAAACAAAATCATAAATCACATGCATAATAAAACTGAAATAAAATATTGATAATTATCCTTTAATCAATCCTCGGCTTCTAGCTTTGTCCTTATTCCGTATGCACTCCAGATCGGTTTCCATACCTGAAAAAACCCAATGGCTTCTCTTCAACCATGTGCACATACACATAGTGTTCCTCACACACATCCAACCACACACAACATACAACACCATGCAATACATGCACCTACATCTACCATACAACTCATACACCTACACCCAGTGTACAACATAACACATACATACACCTACATCTAGTGTATAACACAATACACATACATACACATATTACAAAACAATGAATACACATGTCATGATGCCATGACTACACAATTTACATATGTAGTACTGCATGTACAGAACACAACATGTACGACATTCACATATTACCACATGTACACTAGTACCACATGTATAACATGTACACAGTACCACCTATACAGAACACCACCTACACAACGTGTACACAACATCACATGTACACGACACCACCTACACAATGTGTACATAATACCACATGTACATCATACCACGTGTACAACGTGTACACAATGACATATGTACATAACACCACATGCATGACATGTACACGACACCACATGCACACAACACCATATGCACAACATGTACAAAACACCACCTGCACACAACACCATATGTACAACATGTAGACAACACCACATGTTCACAACACCAATTGTACAATCATTCATACAACACCATATGTACATAGCATCACATGTATAACATACACACAACACCATATGTACATAATGTTGCATATAGAACATGTACCTAGCACCCTATGTACACAACACTACATATCCAACATGCGCACCATATGCATAAAACATCACATATCCATCATGCACACAATAAAATATGTACACAACACTACATATCCAACATGTACATAGCACCATCTATACCCAACACTACATATGCAATATTTGCACAACACTATCTATACCACCCCATACATAACATTGCATAAACAACATGTACACACACTATATATACACAACACTACATGCGCACAACGTCACAGATGAAACATCTACAACATATACAACATATGCACAATAGTAGTACCCCACATCCAAAACCACACTATCTCTACCAAGAAACCTTGCTTCCAATGTCTTATCCATGCATGTCCAAGCATGCCGCATACCACACTACTTTCATTTCGTTGATGTATCACTTGACATTACCTATCATAACATAAACATAGGCATAATAAAAGCATACAATATCAATTCATATCCACATGATACTGACCTCATATATTTTTCATGACTACTCTTCCCACTTGATTCCTCATAAACCATGAACCTCTTCATGCCATTCACTTGCATAAGAAATCATTCTACCACAAGAATGATTACTAACGACCTTGTCAGACAACAACATATATACACACATATGTATACATATAAACATTAGAATTAAACAATCATGATCTTGTCAGACAACAACATACATACATACATATAAACATTATCATAAAATCAATCATGATTCGTGATGACCCTACCAAACAACAATCATACATACATACATATATGCATATAAACATTAGCATAAAGCAATCGTGAGCACATCATAATTATTAGATATCATAAGGCCAAGGTTAAGAGAACTTCCTTTATGCATGAAAAACATGAAAAACATGCAAAATATTGAGAACAATAGTTCAAAACATAGCCAAGGCATATGAAACCTCAAATCCATTTACTTTACCCTTTTTGTTATCTTTCCCATGATTGTCCTATCACTATCCATTTACATCAATGGACCCAACCAATCCAACTAGTTGTCATACAATTGCCTTCAACTACCCTCATACATGCACTGAGCTTCATTCAGGGCTTACATCCCCTGTTGGGTACCACACAACTCACCCCAAACTCCATTAAGTTTCCTCTTTCCCAAACCAATTCTCAAGAATCAAAATATAAAAGGAAAAACAAGAAACAAACAAGAAGAAAACCATGAAAATAAATAACAATGCGACATCACAAAAAAAGTGGAAAGGCCTTGCATTAGACATAAAAAAATGAAAATCAAGCTTAACAAACCACAAAAGACCGAAAGAACAAGACTAATAATAGACACCATGACTCTATCCACACAGGTTTCCAATGCTTCCAAGTGAAATCTCAACTCAAGCCTTCTTTAAGATTTCATGGAAATCTCTCTTGCCATGCAACTCCCTACATCACACTACCATAAACACATAATTGTAAATGTATAAATAAATATAATAAATACCAGTTAGCTTACCTTGTTATGCCAAGCACGTTTCCTTGTAGATAAACACATATGTGCCATGTTTCAAGGGACTCGAATTCCCTTGACATATTTAGCTATAACTAGACACCAACTGTTATGTCTGTCAAATACATGTCCATGAATATAAAACATATCCACACAATTTTAGACATAATAGGGTTAAGAAGAATTCATTTATGTAAAGCACTCATTCGTTTGGAATTGTAATTTAAGACATATCCAAAGGATTCCTCACCCAATTCCTTTCTTTTACCTTTACCTTGCTACAACTGAGTCTTATTATGTACTGAGTCTTACTATGTACTATCACATCACCCAATGGATATTTATATAAACAAATTAACTATTACCTTTTCATGCTAATACCAAGCATGATATAATTTCACGACATATCAACTCAAACATAAATAAGGTCATGATACCCATAACAGTAACTAACTAACATGTTCACATCATAAGCTCATAAACATTTGTCGTTCATGCATAACAATCACATATGTATGATCAATCTAGATTAGAAAAACACAATGTCACAAATAAGTCGACTCATACTTGAATGTCATAACCCTAACCATCTGCATAGGCCAATCAATTCAACATGATAAATATAATATCAAGATATTAATACTATAACCCTAATCATCAAGTTAACTAACATATAACAACAATAAGTTAACATGTAACATGCTCATCAACAACATATAACATAATCATCGAGTGAAGCGAACAAAGTTCCTTCTATATATTAATTACTCCAAAAGACTTGGAATATAAAGATATCCATGAGGATACAAATATTATATATTAAATGTGTGAACATGAATGATTTACAATGAGAACGAGAGGCTTGCTTATATATCAAGCAAGTTTCTCTTCATGGAGAGTCATGTCTTATTTAGACATGCCTCTTCAACCTAACTACTAATCATTATTACAATTATCCTCATTACTTATATTTATATTATT
>APFE030223469.1:11670-33696 GCA_000404065.3 Pinus taeda | reverse complement strand
GAGGCTAGAGACTCCCCATTGAGAGATGTCAAGGATTATTGTATGAACAGGCATATGGCTTGTGGAGTGTTCTCCTTCCTTAAGGAGTGAATGTATGGTGCTGCCCTACCTTAAGGGTTTGATCAATAAAGTGAATCATTTCGATCTATTTCTATCTATTATTTCTTGGGTTTATTTCTATTATCATATATTTTTGGGTTAGATCTATAACAGTTGAATTTTGACTATTTTTCCATTCTCTTGATTTTTTAGCTGCACTTTCTTGGTACATTGGATTACATCATTCAGTGGGAGTGATGATGGACGTTCAACTTGGAATAGGGATTCCATTTTCTTTCTTTCCTCAGCATGTTGTCACTCAAGTATTGTGATTAATTGTTCTATATATCTTGCAAATTGTTTTTGTTCATTACTTATAGATTCCATATTTTTTTCCACTTATTTTATCTCCCTCTTTTATTGATTTTTATTCTTATTCCTCTCTTCTTTATATATTATTATATAATATATATATATATATATATATAAATATATATAATAATATGCTTTTTTCTTAAATAATTACTTTTTCTCCTTTTTTTTAAATATATATTTTGATTTTTTTTTTTTTTTTTTTTTTTTTTTTTTTTTTATAATAATTTTTTTTATTAATAAATATATATATATATATACAATTAACTAATAATAATAATATTTTTAACTCAATGTGTAATATATATATATATATATATATATATAATAATATATATATATTAATTATAATATATATATCCTGTGTGTGTGTGTGTGTGTGTGACCTTGAATATGAAATGATGCAACTCCTTTGAATATGAAATGAAAATGGAGGAACAAACGTAAATATATGGATAATTTGTTTGCGGAAGGACCTCAACGAGACAGGCTACCCAACAAAATGAAACAGTTGGATGTTTGAGCCTACGGACAAGGTAGCTACATGATTGGGTTATGGCAGCGGTTTATCAGAGCACAAGGACAGCAGAAGGCGGTGAATAAGATAAGCGTGGCAGGTGCAAGCAACAGACAACGGATAGCGACGATCTGATGGCATGCACGAGAGATGACAACAATAGTGGTTGCCAGTAGGATGGAAGAGCAGTTGGACACTATCTGAGCGGTGGCAGGTATTGTTGTGGTTGCTTGGACCAGATTGGTCACTCTGGTGTAGTGGTCTGCGACAGTGGCGTAGATGATTGTTGTGGCTACCATCGTGTAGCTCGACAATGTGCTGTTGGATGGCGGTGTTGGCTGCAGATTGTTCTTATATATCCTCCTTTTTTTCTTTTTCAAATGGCCAAAGACCTGAAAAATGGAGAATCTCCCAATGTGTAGCGAAACACTTCGAGTGAAAACAACAAGGTTGATTACGATTGATGGCCAAGGGCTGGTGACCGGAGAACGAGATCTGTGCAGCGCTTAAGTAGCCTAGAGGACTGAACTGCTCTGATACCAATGAAGCGAACAAAGTTCGTTCTATAGATTAATTACTCCAAAAGACTTGGAATATAAAGATATCCATGAGGATACAAATATTATATATTAAATGTGTTAACATGAATGATTTACAATGAGAACGAGAGGCTTTCTTATATATCAAGCAAGTGTCTCTTCATGGATAGTCATGTCTTATTTAGACATGCCTCTTCAACCTAACTACTAATCATTATTACAATTATCCACGTTACTTATATTTATATTATTTTTTTTTTTTTATTCAGAACATCGAGTTAACTACATTTTAACATATAACATATTTATCAATGACATATAACATAATCATCAGGTTAACGAACATAAACAACAACAACAATGCATACAACCACATGTTACAATTATTCATGACTATCTGACACGTGTATATGACTAAACTAATCAACTATCATTTATCATATATGTAACCATAGAATGACAACCATATAAGTAACCCTAATGCTTACAACAACCATGAATCACATACTTTGTTGGGAACGGGTCCCCTAGGGTCAATTTTGGGGTTAAAAGCCCAAGTTTTGGGGCTAAAGGCCCAAGTTTTGTATAAAGAATATAAAGTCTCCGCATTTTGTGGTCACAGAGCATGAAGATGTAAACAATCAAAAAGGGTTTCCACCCTTAGTTTAGGTAGCTTGTGTTGGCTTGATGAGAGCCACCCTTGGTTTGTGGACCATCAGAATGTACAAAAAGGGAGTCTTTGAAGAGTCTAGGGAAGTTTAGTTCTTAGTAGGTTTTTAGGAAATTGATGGATGTAATGGGTTTGTGAGAGCTAAGAGCAAGGAGTATTAGCGTAGGAAGGAGGCTTTGCACCTAATTGCATAGAGGCCTAGATAGAAGTTTGTAGCTGAGTGTTCGGACCCCTGCAAAGGTGTGCGCAAGGAAGTTAGAGTCGGTAATTGAGATCTCAATCATCAATAAAGAGAATTATTCTGGAGATATCTATGTAGGAGCTATTTTACTTCTGTTATGAATATATGCGTTATGTTATGTTGAATACTGGTTTTATGATTTAATGTTGTATTGAGGCGCGAATCTATGTGCTTCACTTTGTCATTTGAACACAAGTAAGAATATAAGTTTACACGAAGATAATCATAATGCATGTTGAACTTAACCAATACTTAAGCTAATTTGGGTAGACACAGAAGTAAGAGTAATTACAGAGGTCTATAAGCACCTGAATTACCTATTTAGGGTCCACGAAGGACGATCCCAGACCTTCACGAAGGTTTCGAAGCTGAATAAGAGAAGAACATTGATAAGCTCTAAAAGGCTTATTGGTCTGCGTGAAGGAAGGGTTAGGATATAAAATGACATCACAACTATCTCAGGGTGCAGAAACTTGGTTCTTGCATCCCCCCATACTGATTCGGGTGAGACTTCAGTCCGCGATCCGCGGATTGATGCCAAAAGGGACAGTAGTGTAGGGATTTGCTGAGTTAATTAACGCTGAACCTGGGTCAGGGTCCATCAAGCCAACAGATGGTTTCATTGCCGAGACCAGGATCTACATAACGAGATGTGTGATATCGCATCAATGGAATTGAACTAAGAAGGAGATTGAAGATTGGTTGGATAGAAATATCCACGAATTCATGGTGCAAGAGAACAGGAATCCGTGACTGACAAAAGAACAATGGTTGGATAGATACCTGTGCACAAAGATACACGAGATCTTCTTATGTTCCTTCCCAGTCGAGTTGTACAAGTGGATTACGATATTGGTAGATGGCCAACGAAGGTGGAGGCTTGATGGTCCAATAGTTTGGACCTCGGAGTTAGTGCAGAGATTAGAAGCCTCTAAAGATAAGATCACACATGTTGTCGATCATTGGCTCAATTGTATCATAGGAGGCTTTGTGACATAGTTCCTAGTCAATACCTCGGTGAGTTACAGCGAAGCAGAGTGCCGCTTCTTCAAGGGGCCGCGAGGTAGGTATTTAAAATCATTAAATACCTGGATTAAGATGCTCTTGTGTGAAAATCGTGTTATGAAACTACCTTGATGTTTGGGGCTATGCGAAATGGAAGGACATTTAGGAATAAGGGGAAAACAGGGCGTGAATATAGCCCACTAATTGAACCTCCTTTGACTGATGACGAGGAAGTAGCACAGAAATCTCCACAGAGCGCTATTCAATTGATAAATCAAGGGTTCCCATGAATACCGCATCCACCCAAACCACCTCCATCTTCACCTCCACTGCATACACCTTCACCTACACCACCACCACCTCTGCCACCGTTCAATATGGAAAACTCAGTAAAGCTACATGTGTTCTAGGGCATGGGAAATGAAGATCCAAACCAATTTTGGTTCATCACAAAGGTTGTATGGGAAGCTCAGGGTATCACTGATGATCAAATGAAGAAAGCAACATTGGTTAGTGCTTTGCAGGATCACGCGCTAATGTGGTACATTAAGTACTGCACTAATAACTCGATGTCCACATTGACAGATATCCAGACTGCGCTGAATAAGGAATTCAGTAGACCTAATTCTGAAGCGCAATCCATTGTGGGATTCAAAGAGATCATGATGAAGCCTGGTGAGACACCTTGGGATCTAGATTAGAGATTGAAGTGTACAATCCACAAGGCTAACATGAATCTGGTTGATGGGAAGCACTGTGAATGGTTTGTGGCTTCATTCCTGCCTCATCTAAGGGTTGTGCTATCATAACAAAAGATTAGGACCTAGGCGGAAGCCCTGGAAATTGCAATGAGATTTCATGAGACATCGTTGCAAGACGCTAATCTAGGGGGTTCAACAGATTCATGTGCAGTTGCAGAACCTTTGCCTAGAAATGCAGTCTAAACAAAGATAGAACAACTCCGCCCAAGGTGCATGAAGAAGTTTGGTGCCTAAAGTGAAAAAACCAAGGGCATGATAAAGATCACTGTCCAATTTTTGCAAATTATGTTGCAGCAGGGGGACCAATGCCAATGAGGCTGAAAGCTCCACCAGGGCCAAGTACAGGACCCACACTATGGTGTGCTATCTGTTAGGTAGCTAGAAAACATGCGACAGACAATTTCCATTTATTGCAGAAATTCGTACAGACACCACAACATCTCTTCTGCAACTTCTATTAATCGATGGGTCATGATGAGTGCAATTGCCATAGTTACAAATTAATGATGGATAGAACACTTGTATATAGGGTGCAGGAAGAAACTCAACCTCTAGATCAAGGCACTAGGGGAGCGCGAGATGATTATTAGGGGTGCAGATGAGGCCAAGGTGGAGGAGGATTTGGCAGAGGTTGGGGGCAGGTCATTTATTACATTTGTGGAGGACTAGGACACTATGTGCAAGACTGCCAGAATCTGATGTGTCTGTCATGTCGCTATTGTACTCAGTTTGACCACGTGATGAAGGATTTCCCTATATTATTATTTAAGATACAAGAAAAGGGGGCACAACCTCAACAAATGACTCAGAACCTGCAGATGATGAGGGCTGAGACTCGCGAGGAAGATCCTAAGGTAAATATTATGTTGTGGAGTGGAGTGAAATTGGTTAAGATAAGGGGAAGCAGCCTGAAGAAGGTGAGTGGGTCCACAAAGCGCCAAAAAAAGAGACTAGTTTTGATCTAGAAGGCACAAGGGAAATGTTTATGGAAGAGAAGAAAATATTCACTGAGGCCTCTACCTTAGGAAGTCAGGAGAAGACAACTGAAGAAATGGACCTGTCCATGATTAATACTTTCTTATAAACTTGTATGAAGTTGCTGCGCGATAGCAAGGCTCTGAAGGGACTGCAGGAGCTGATCAATATGTGAGCTAGGAAGGAAAACGCTACTAACGGACCGTGCGTAGTCAGGAAGATTGGCAGGCATAAGGCAAGAACGAGGTGTTAGATGAGGCTCACTGTGCAGATAGGAGAATATGAGATGGATCACGTTATTCTAGATCTGGGGTGGGACACGAATGTTTTTCCTAAGAAAAATGGGAAAGGATAGGGAAAACTGCGCTACAGTGATCTCTGATTTTGTTAAGGATGGTGAATTAGCAGAAAATCATCCCCATGGGAAGATTGCAGGGAGTAACGATTGATATTGAGGGCGCAAGTGTACTAGCTGATTTTGAAGTAATAGAGATTGTGGATGACAACAATCCCTACCCTACGCTCCTTGGGATCGATTGGGCCACTGATATGAATGGGGTAATCAATTTGAAGAAGAAGAATATGATATTTAAGAAGAAATTGCTCCACGTAGTGGTGCCCTTGGACCCCGGAGAAGGACCACACTATACTGAACATGTCAGCGATTATGAAAGTGATGAAAATTTGGACCATATTTAAAAGATAACGGTGGGAGATCAGGATTGCGTGAATCTGATAGTAGATGGGCGTATTCCATGCTATCGTGAAAGTTCCTACATCTCAGATTCAAATGAAGAGTTGGAGCATTGGAAGAATCAATTGCATGAAGTATCTACGCTGTGTTGTAATATGATGACCAAGTCATTGTGCTGGGTATTGTCAAAGGTAAGAAATATTCCCTACTATGATGGTTTAACTGATGTCAATCTCTTTTTGGATGCATTCGAAAGAGAAGTTCCAGATAAGAATTGCTTCCAAGCCTTGGATTGCGCATTGCATGCTACGCCTTCAAGATGGTGGGGCACGCACAAGAACAATTTTCATGATTCGCATGTGTACAAAAAAATGATGAGAGTGCAGTTTGGTCACCCACAAGTGTGGCTAACAGAAAAATATGATGGGAGGAATGACCCACGCGACCATTTGGCCAAATGGACTTAAGTGTATGGAGTGGAGACTTAGTCGGAATGGTTACATATGTTTTTTCATACCTTGGATGTTATACCAATGAATTGGTACTTGGAGATAGAGCTTCGCCATGGTACTGAAGAATGGGATGTTTTCTGCCAAGGATTTTTTATGACTTTTAATTTTGAGGATGGGTTTCAAAGTATTGATGAAGCATTGCAGGAGTTTAAGGCGATGATCTTCAGGAAACTGTAGGATCCTATAGATTTGATTCAACGTGATTGGACTACCCACCTGAGCCATGCACTGGAGTGCTACAATGTGACAACGGAAGAAGAAGACAAAGACCCAAGGAAGATTAATATTCCGGAGACTGAAGTCACCGCTAAGTTGAAGGACCGTAACTAGAGAATCTAGACGTCACCGAGCCGCTTAAAACTAGATAGGTGAACATTGGCATGGAGGCAGAGCCAAAGTTTGTAAAGATTGGGGACTACTGGGATGACGCAACAGTAGATAAGGTCGCTGAATTTCTCCACGAATATCAAGATCTGTTCCCTACAAAGTTTTTAGATTTGCAAGGGATAATAGGGGACTTGGGTGTCATGAAGATCACTCTAAAACCAGGCATGAATCCAGTTAAGCAAAGGCCTTACCACCTCAACTTGAAGTATAAATAAAGGGTCCGCTTGGTGTTGGATAAAATTCTTGTAGCAGACATTATTGAACGAGTAGAAGAGTCTGATTGGGTAAGCCCCATGGTAGTTTAGGACAAGAAACAGAAGGATGAGATATAGACATGCGTAGATCTCAGGAAGTTGAATGATGCTTGTGTGCATGATCCTTTCCCAACTCTGTTCACTGATGACGTACTGGATAATGTTGGCAGTCAGGAAGCATATTCGTTTACTAATGGGTTCGCAGGGTACCATCAAATTAATATCATGCCAGAGGATTAAAGTAAGATGACCTTCGCAACTGAATGGGGATACTTCTAGTATACATTGATGCCTTTTGGGCTGAAGAATGCATCGACGATATTCTCATGCGTAGTCATCGCAGCGTTCAAAGATTTCATTCATAAATTTCTGGAGGTATATTTTGATGATTGGACAATGTTTCGCCTGGTAAAGAACCATGTAGCAAGTCTGTGCTTGATGCTAGATAATGCCGAAGGTACTAGATCACACTCAATCTGAAGAAATTTTTGTTCTGTGTCCCCTTTGGGATCTTTCTTAGCCACATGGTATGCAGATGGGGCTTGATGGTAGACCCTACGAAGATCACAATTATAATCAATTTGGAGGCACCAAGAAGTGTGAAACAGGTGTGCGCAACATTGGGGCATATAGGGTAATATAGAAAGTTCATCAAAAGCTATGTCGATATTACTGTGTCAATGGAGAAACTGTTAAAAAATGATGCTACATTCGACTGGAATGAGGAATGTTAGAGGAGCTTGGATGTGTTAAAAGAGAAAATGGTCACCGCGCTGATCCTAGTCTTCCCAGATTGGAAGAAGGAATTTCATGTGCAAGTGGATGTGTCATGTATTGCACTAGGAGTAGTACTGATACAGGCCAGTGAGAGAAAATTGGATCATCCTATAGCGTTCGCAAGTAGGAAGCTATCTAAAGCTGAGAACAATTATTTAATGACAAAGCGCAAAGGTTTGGATATGGTATATGCTCTCCAGAAGTTCAAGCACTACTTGCTAGGTGGACACTTTAAGATATATACAGACCATTCTGCATTGAAGTACTTGGTAAACAAGGTTGTGTTGGGGGGGAGATATGTGGATGGTTGTTTCTATTTCAGGAATATAATTTTGAGGTTATTGTGAAACCAGGATGATTGAATGTCAAGCCAAATCATCTATTGTGCATTGAATTAGGAGAGGAGCCTACTAATTTGGAGGAAGGACTACCTGACGTGCAGCTCTTTGTAGTGTGCGTCACGGACATCCACTTTGAAGATAGTATACATTTCCTAATGACGGGAATGACTCCAGAAGGATATACTATCCAACAAAAGAAGGAATTGGTAGTGCGCGCAGCAGAATTTTCTGTCATTGCAGGGCACTTGTATAAAATGGGATCAAATGAAATACTACGACGTTATGTGCCAAAATTTGAATGAAACAACATCCTCACTGAGGCTCATGGAGGAGTCACAGGAGGACATTATGCATGAAAAGAAACAATCCAGAAGATTCTATGCATTGGGTTGCGGTGGTCGACACTGCATAAGGATTCAAAAGCATATTGTAGGGCATACGATGCATGTCAAAGGACTAGCAGACCATTGCAGAGGGATGAGCTGTCACTGAATCTGCAGATATCATTACAACCATTCAAGAAGTGGGTGATTGAATTTGTAGGACCAATTTAGCCTCAAGGAAAGAAGATGGGTGTGCTGTACATCATTACTGCGACTAAGTATTTAACCAGATGGGTGGAGGCGCAACCTGTGAGGACTGTACAAGCACAACAACAGCAAAATTCATCTTTGAGTACATGTTGACTAGGTTTGGTTGTCTAAAAATTTTGATGAGCGATTGCGACATGCATTTTCTTAATGAAATGATCAGCGCGTTAATGGAGAAGTTTCAGGTTTACGATTAGAAAAGTATGCCATATCACCCACAGGCTAATGGAACGGTAGAAGCATTTAATAAGATACTGGAGAGCATGCTGATGAAGGTCTGCAATGCACAAAGAAATGACTGGGATGTGCACGTACCCATGGTGCTATGGGCTTACAAAATAACTTTTAAGAAGCTAACTAAATAGACACATTTCAGGTTGGTTTGTGGTGTTGAAGCTATGATTCAAAATAAATTGAAATAACTTAAAATCATACCTCATTGGTGGCCCGTCAACAAGGCACACTTGTAATTCTGTTCGCTTCCTGTCACAACAAGTCAAACTAGCATATTTGACAAAATCATCATGTATAAACATATCACATCATGTTAGCTTAAAAAAAAACCATCATAGATCGAAATCATAAATCACATGCAACCATCATGAACCAAAATCATAAATCACATGCATAATAAAACTGAAATAAAATATTGATACTTATCCTTTGATCAATCCTTAAATTATATCTTTGTCCTTATTCCGTATGTACTCCAGATCAGTTGCCATACCTGAAAAAACTCAATGGATTCTCTTCAACCATGTGCACATACACATAGTGTGCCTCACACACATCCAACGACACACGAAATACAACACCATGCAATATATGCAACTACATCTGCCATACAACTCTTACACCAACGCCCAGTGTACAACATAACACATACATACACCTACATCTGGTGTATAACACAATACACATACGTACACATATTACAAACAATGAATACACATGTCATGATGCCATGACTACACAATTCACATATGTAGTATCACATGTACACAACACAACATGTACGACATTCACATAATACCACATGTACACTAGTACCACATGTATAACATGTACATAGTACCACCTATACACAACACCACCTTCATTCAGTGCTTACATCACATTTTGGGTACCACACAACTCTCCTCAAACTCCATTAAGTTTCCTCTTTCCCAAACCAATTATTAAGAATCAAAATATAAAAGGAAAGACAAGAAACAAACAAGAAGAAAACCATGAAAATCAATAACAATACAACATCACAAACAAAGTGGAAAGGCCTTGCATTAGACATAAAAACAACTGCAAATCAAGCATAACAAATCACAAAAGACCAAAAGAACAAGACTAACAATAGACACCATGACTCAATCCACACAGGTTTCCAATGCTTCCAAGTGAAATCTCAACTCAAGACTTCTTTAAGATTTCATGGAAATCTCTCTTGCCATGCAACTCCTTGCATCACACTACCATAAACACATAATTATAAATGTATAAATAAATATAAGAAATACCAGTTAGCTTACCTTGTTATGCCAAACTCATTTCCTTGTAGATGAACACATCTGTTCCATGTCTCAAGGGACTCCACTTCCCTTGACAGATCTAGCTATAACTAGACACCAACTTTTATATCTGTCAAATACATGTCCATGAATATAACACATATCCACATAATTTTAGACATATTAGGGTTAAGAAGAATTCATGTATATAAAGCACTCATTCGTTTGGAATTTCAGTTTAAAAACATAGCCAAAGGAATTCTCACCCAATTCCTTTCTTTTACCTTTACCTTGCTGCAACTGAGTCTTACTATGTACTGTCACATCACCCAATCGATACTTATATAAACAAATTAACTATTACCTTGTCATGCTAATACCAAGCATGATATAACTACACGACATATCAACTCAAACATAAATAAGGTCATGATACCCATAACAGTAAATAACTAACATGTTCACATCATAAGCTCATAAACATTTGTCCTTCATGCATAACAGTCACATATGTATGATCAATCTAGATTAGAAAAATACAATGTCACAAATAAGTCGACTCATACCTGAATGTCATAACCCTAACCATCTGCATAGGCCAATCAATTCAACATGATAAATATAACATCAAAATATTAATGTTATAACCCTAATCATCAAGTTAACTAACATATAACAACAATAAGTTAGCATGTAACATGCTCATCAACAACATATAACATAATCATCGAGTTAACTACAATTTAACATATAACATATTTATCAACGATATATAACATAATCATCAGGTTAACTAACATAAAACAACAACAACAATGCGTACAACCACATGTTAATATTATTCATGACTATCTGACACGCGTATATGACTACACTAATCAACTACCATTTATCATATATGTAACCATAGAATGACAACCATATAAGTAACCCTAATGCTTACAAAAACCATGAATCTCATACCTTGTTGGGAACGGGTCCCCTAGGGTCAATTTTGGGGTTAAAATCCAAAGTTTTGGGGCTAAAGGACCAAGTTTTGTATAAACAATGTAAAGTCTCTGCATTTTGTGGTCACAGAGTGCGAAGATGTAAATAGTCAAAAACGGTTTCCACCCTTAGTTTAGGTAGCTTGTGTTGGCTTGATGAGAGCCACCCTTGGTCTGCGGACCATGGGAATGTATCAAAAGGGAGTCTTAGAAGAGTGTAAGGAAGTTCAGTTCTTAGTAGCTTTTTAGGGAATTTATGGATGTAATGGGTCTATGAGAGCTAAGAGCGAGGATTCTTAGCGTAGGAAGGAGGCTCTGCACTTGAGTGTGCAGAGGCCTAGATGGAAGTCCGCAGCCGAGTGCACGGACCCCTACAACTGTGTGTGCAGGGAAGTTAGAGTCGGTAATTGAGATCTCAACCATCAATAAAGAGAATTATTCTAGAGACATCTATGTAGGAGCTATTTTACTTTTGTTATGAATATATGCGATTATGTTATGTTGAATACTGGTTTTATGATTTAATGTTGTATTGAGGCACAAATATATGTTTTACTTTGTCATATGAACGCAAGTAAGAATATATGTTTATGCGAAGATAATCATAATGCATGTTGAAGTTAACCAATACTTAAGCTAATTTGGGTAGACACAAAAGTAAGAGTAATTACAAAGGCACATAACTGTTTGAATTGCCTATTTAGGGTCCACGAAGGATGATCACAGACCTTTGTGAAGGTTTCGAAGTCGAATAAGAGAAGTGGATTGATAATCTCTAAAAGGCTTATTGGTCTACGTGAAGGAAGGGTTAGGATATCAAACGACATCACAACTATCTCAGGGTGCAGAAACTTGTTTCCTGCATCCCCCCATACTGATTCAAGTGAGACTTCAGTTCGGGATCTGCGGATTGATGCCGAAAGGGATAATAGTGTAGGGATTTTCTTGGTTAATTAATGCTGAACCTGGGTCAGGGTCCATCAAGCCAACAAATGGTTTCGTTGCCGAGACCGATATCTACATAACAAGATGTGTGATGTCACATTAATGGAGTCCAACTAAGAAGGAGATTGAAGACTGGTTGGATAGAAAAGCCCATGATTTCATGGCGTAAGAGAACAAGAATCCACGATTCACGAAAGAACAGTGGTTGGATAGATAACTATACACAAAGATACATGAGATCTTCTTCTGTTCCTTCCTGGTTGAGTTATACAAGTGGATTACGAAATAGACAGACGACCAAGGAAGGTGGAGGCTTGATGGTCCAATAGTCTGGACCCTGGAGTTAGAGCGGAGATTAGAAGCCTCTAAATATAAGATCACATGCATTGTTGATCATTGGCTCAATCGTATCATAGGAGGGTTTGTGACATAGTTCACAGTCGATACCTCAGTAAGTTATAGCGAAGCAGAGCACCGCTTCTTGAAGGGGACATAAGGTAAGTAATTAAAATCGTTAAATACCTAGATTAAGATGCTCTTGTGTGAAAAGTGGGTTATGCAACTACCTTGATGTTTGGGGCTACGTGAAATGGAAGGACATTCAAGAGCAAGGGGAAAGCAGGGCATGAATATAGCCCACTAATTGAACCTCCTCTGAGTGACGAAGAGGAAGCAGCACGGGCATCTCTGTAGAGTGTTGTTCAGTTGATAAAGTAAGGGTTCCCATGAATATCCCATTCACCCACATCACCTCCATCTTCACGACGACCGAATACACCTTCACTTACACCACCACCACCTCTGCCACCGTTCAATATGGTGAACTCAGTAAAGCTACATGTGTTCAAGGGCATGGGAAATGAATATATGGACCAATTTTAGTTTGTCACAAAGGCTATATGGGAAGCTCAGGGTATCACAGATGATCAAATGAAGAAATAAAGATTGGTTAGTGCTTCATAGGATCGTTCGCTAATGTGGTACATTAAGCACTGCAATGATAACCCGACGTCTGTGTTGATAGATATCCAGACTGCCCTGAATAAGGAATTCAACAGACCTAAGTCTGAACCACAATCCATTGTGGGATTCAAAGAGATCATGATGAAGCTTGGTGAGACACCTTATGATATGGATCAGAGATTGAAGTGTACAATCTGCAAGGCTAACATGAATCTGATTAATCAGCAACACAGCAAATGGTTTGTGGCTTCGCTCTTGCCTCATCTAATGGTTGCACTATCACAACAAAAGATTAGGACCCAGGCAGAAGCCCTGAAAATTGCAATGAGATTGCATGAGACATCGATGCAAGATGCTAATCTAGTGGGTTCAGTAGTTTCATGCGCAGTTGCAGAACCTTTGCCTGGAAATGTAGTCTGAAGAAAGATAGAACAACTCGTCTCAAGGTGCATGGAGAAGTTTGGTGCCTAAAGTGAAAAAGCCAGAGGCATGACAAAGATCGTTGTCCAGTTTTCACAAATTATGTTTCAGTAGGGGACTAATGCCAATGAGGATATAAGCTCCAGCAGGGCCAAGTACAGGACTCACACTATGGTGTGCTATCTATCAGGTAGCTGGAAAACATGTGACAGACAATTTACATTTACTGCAGAAATTCGTACAAACACCGCAACATCTTTTCTGCAACTTCTGTCAATCGGTGGGTCATGATGAGTACAATTGCCATAGTTACAAGTTAATGATGGATATAACGCCTGTATATAGGGTGCAAGTAGAAACCCGGTCTCTGGACCAAGGCACTGGGGGAGCATGAGGTGAGTATCAAGGGTGTAGATGAGGCCAAGGTGGAGGAGGACCTAGGAGAGGTTGGGGGCAAGTCATTTGTTACAACTGTGGGGGACTAGGACACTACGTGCGAGACTACCAGAATCCGACGCATTTGTCATGCCGCTATTGTACTCAGTTTGACCATGCGATAGAGGATTTCCCTATATTATTAGCTAAGATATGCGAAAAGGGGGCACAACCTCAACAAATGACTCAGAACCTGCAGTTGATGAGGGATAAGCCTCGCGAGGAAGATCATAAGGTAAATATTATGCTGCAGAGTGGAGCGACGACTGGTCAAGATAAGGGGAAGTGGGCTGAAGAAGGTGAGTGGGTCCACAAAGCACCAAAAAAAGAGACCGAGTTTTATTTAAAATGTTCAAGGGAATTTTTTATGGAAGCGAAGAAAATCTTCGTTGAGGCCTCTACCTCAGGAAGTTAGGAGAAGCCATTCGAAGAAATGGACCCGTCCATGATTACTACTTTCTTAGAAACCTATATGAAGCTATTGCACGATAGAAAGGCTCTGAAGGGACCATAGGAGCTGATCAATAGGTGAGATGGGAAGGAAAACGCTACTGACGGACCTCGTGTAGTCAAGAATATTGGAAGGTATAAGGCAAGAATGTAGTGTGAGAGAGGCTCACTGCACAGGTAGGAGGATATGAGATGGATCAATTTATTCTAGATTTGGGGTCAGACACGAATGTTTTTCCTAAGAAAACATGGGAAAGGATGGGGAGAACTACGCTAGAGTGGTCTCTGATTCAGTTAAGGATGGTGAATTAGCGGAAAATCATCCCCATGGGAAGATTACAGGGAGTGTCGATTGTTATTGAGGGTGTGAGTGCATTAGCTGATTTTGAAGTAATAGAGATTGTGGATGCCAACAATCCCTACATTGCGCTCCTTGGGATCGATTGGGCCACTGACATGAATGTGGTAATCAATTTGAAGAAGCAGAAGATGATATTTAAGAAGAAATCGCTCCACGTAGTGGTGCCCCTAGACCCTCTAGAAGGACCGCACTATACTGAACAAGTCCGCGATTATGAAAGTGATGACGATTTAGACCATATTTACAAGATAACAATGGGAGACTAGGATTGCGTGAATCTAATAGTATATGGGCATATTGCATGCGATCGTGAAAGTTCCTACACCTCAGATTCAAATGAAGAGTTGGAGCATTGGAAGAATCAACTGCATGAAGTATCTACGTTGTGCTGTAATATGATGACCAAGTCATTGTGCTGGATATCGTCAGAGATAAGAAATATGCCCTACTATGATGGTTTAACTGATGTCGATCACTTTTTGGATGCATTCGAAAGAGAAGTGCTAGAGAAGCATTGCTTCCAGGCCTTGGATTGGGCACTACGTTCTACACCTGTGAGATGGTGGGGCACACACAAGAACAATTTTGATGATTCGCGTGTGTACAGAAAAATGATGAGAGTTCAGTTTGGTAACCTACAAGTGTGGCTAATCGAAAAATATGATGGGAGGAATGACCCACACATCCATTTGGCCAAATGGACTGAACTGTATGGAGTAGAGCCTCAGCGAGAGTGGGTACATATGTTTTGTCATACCTTGGATGTTATACCGATGAATTGGTACTTGGATGCAGAGCTCCACCATGGCACTAAAGAATGGGATGTTTTGCCCCAAGGATTTTTGATGATGTTTAGATTTGAGGATGGGTTTGAATGTATTGATGAAGCGTTGCAGGAGGTTAAGGCGGTGATATTCAGGAAACCGTAGGATCCTCTAGATTTGATTCAACATGATTGGACTACCCAGCTGAGCCACGTGCTGGAGTGCTATAATGTGACAACGGAAGAAGAAGACAAAGACCCAAGGAAGATTAATATTCTAGAGACCGAAGGTCACCGTGAAGTTGAAGGACCATAACTAGAGAATCTAGACGTCACCAAGCCGCTCAAAACTAGACAGGTGAACATTGGCATAGAGGCAGAGCCAAAGTATGCAAATATTGGGGACTACTGGGATGACGCAAGAGTAGATAAGGTCGTCGAATTGATCTACAAATATCAAGATTTGTTCCCTATGATGTTTTCAAATCTAAAAGAGATAATAGGGGAATTGGGTATCATGAAGATCACTCTAAAACTAGACACAAATCCTATTAGGCAAAGGCCTTACCACCTCAATTCGAAGTATAAAGAAAGGGTGTGCTTGGAGTTGGATAAAATTCTTGTAGCAGACATTATTGAAGCAATAGAAGAGTCTGATTGGGCAAGCCCCATGGTAGTTCAGGACAAGAAACAGAAGGATGAGATATGGATATGCGTAGATCTCATGAAGTTGAATGATACTTGTGTGCATGATCCTTTCCCAACTCTGTTCACCGATGAGGTACGGGATAATGTTGGCATTCAAGAAGAATATTTGTTTACTATTGGGTTCTCAGGGTACCATTAGATCAAGATCACGTCAGAGGATAGAAGTAGGATGACCTTCACAACTGAATGGGGATGCTTCCAGTATATGTTGATGCCTTTTGGGCTGAAGAATGCACCAACGATCTTCTCGCATGTAGTCATCACAACGTTCAAAGATTTCATTCACAAATTTATGGAGGTATACTTTGATGATTGAACAATGTTTGGCCTAGTAAAGCACCATGTAGCAAGTCTGCGCTTGATGCTGGATACATGCCAGAGGTACTACATTGCACTCAATCTGAAGAAATTTTTGTTTTTTGTCGCTTTTGGGATCTTTCTGAGTCACATGATCTGTAGATAGGGCTTGATGGTAGACCCTATGAAGATCATGGTTATAATCAATTTGGAGGCACCAAGAAGTGTGAAACAGTTGCGCGTGACATTTGGGCATACAGGGTAATATAGAAAGTTCATCAAAAGCTATGTTGATATTAGTGCGCCAATGGAGAAACTGTTAGAAAAGGATGCTACATTCTATGGAATGAGGAATGTTAGAGGATCTTGGATGTGCTAAAAGAGAAAATGGTCATTGCGCTAATCCTAGTCTTCCCGGATTGGAAGAAGGAATTTCATTTGCATGTGGACGCGTCATGTATTGCGTTGGGAGCAGTACTGACATAGGCTAGTGAGAGAGAATTGGATCATCCTATAGTATTCGTAAGTAGGAAGCTATCTCAAGCTGAGAAGAATTATTCAATGACAGAGCACGAAGGTTTGGCTATGGTATATGCGCTCCAGAAGTTCAAGCACTACTTGCTAGGCGGACACTTTAAGATATATACAGACCATTTTGCATTGAAGTACTTGCTGAACAAGGTTTTGTTGGGGGGAATATGCAGATGGCTGTTGCTATTTCAGGGATATAATTTTGAGGTTATTGTGAAACTACGACGATTGAATGCCGGGTCGGATCATCTATCGCGCATTAAATCAGGAGAGGAGCCTACTAATTTGGAGGAAGGACTACTTGACGCGCAACTCTTTGCGGTGCATGTTGTAGACATCCACTTTGAATATAGTATACACCTCCTAACAACGGGAATGAATACAGAAGGATATACTAGCCAACAAAAGAAGGAATTGTTCATGCTCGCGACAAACTTTTTTTGCCATTGCAGGGCACTTGTATAAAAGACAATGTAAACTTTGAAACGAGAACTATAAACTCAAAATGGGAACTCTGGCCCAAAAACCCCAAAAAAACATCAAAAAAGTGCTAAAAACGAAAAGTGTGTATACTGGAACGATGTTTTTTTATTATGTGCCAATTTTGAACGTGTTTTAAAAATGGCGGTGACTACGAAATTTACTACGAAATTTTCATGCAAAATATAGCTTCAAAATGAAAGTGATGCTACTGGAATAACATTTTTTTTTAGGGTCAATTTTCAAACTTTTTAAAAAATGCTAATAAAACCAATTTTTTATGTCTCAAACACAGTTAATATTTAAGAAAAAAAACACATTAATGTTTCTGGTAGAATATCATTTTTTTTTCCTAAGTATAAATTAACATGTTTTCAACCACACCATGCTAGATACAAAAGAAATTGAAATTTTTTTCAACTATAAAATTAAAAAACCATGACATTATGAACAAAGTATATCACTCAATGAAATCAAAAGTCTTTATTTGTATACTGAATAAAACAGACATTACATCGATTTGACAACCACCCTAAATAAACCTAATTAATAAACATCCACACTCAATCTCATCCTTAGAGGTGTCGACCCACTGTCATATTCGACATTAGTTGAAAATTCCCACCCATTTGCTTTAGTTCGATCTCTTCAAATATCAGTTTTCTTCAAACGATTTAACCAACAAAATGAAGTTCCTCTAAATAATATGGCGGACATGTGGACATCTGTCTTCTCTTTCACAATCTGACCTTTTTCAAATATCAATTTTCTTCCAACAATTTAACCAACAAAACACTAGCGAAGTGTATTTTAATATTTGTCTTCTCTTCTACAGCGACAGAACTTTTCATCTTTAAGTGTTCAATTCCTAGCAAAATAGAAAAACCAAGGAAACAACAGTTCAAACACATTGATACCAAATCCATGTGTCTACGCAGAGGGAGAGGATTCGTCTCGCATCTAATCAATGCTATAAAATAATGATACCACGGATGCGTAGACACATGGATTTGGTATCAATGCGTTTGAACGTGGCTGCAAAATCAACGTTATAAAATAATGATATATATAATTGATGATATTCAATGTTATAAAATAATGATATATATAATTTTAAAAAATTCAAGTATAAAAGTTTTATATGTAAAATGAGTCGAGTTAGCTCTAGTTGTCTAGCTCTAAAGCTAAAGTTCTTCAGTATTGTTGTTATCAAGGAGTCCACTCTCTTTAATTGTCCTCACGCGAGACCCCTTAATAATGGTTGACTTTTACCCAGTGTATTTTTAAATTTTATACCCAAAAAAAAATCTGACATAATGCCTCTCGCTTTATAAATATTAATCTAATAACGCATGCATAAGCCAATGAAGCTCACATAACTTTCTTGACTACGGAATTTCCAGCCTCCTCGCAAAGACTTGACTACGACATTTCCATCCTCCTCCAATTGAGTGCGTGTTTGTTGGTAGCCCATCATTTCCATGTACCAAACCAAGTGATTTTCTTGTCTTCATTCTTATTTCTCGGATTACTTTCCCTTTCTTAGCATCGAAATATTTTAAGTGGAGTCTTCGTAGCAGAGGAAAACATATGGAAATCGTCGATTCCGCTACTCCTCCTAGATGCGAGACGAATCCTCTCCCTCTGCGTAGACACATGGATTTGGTATCAATGCATTTGAACGTGGCTGCAAAATAAGAGCAACAAAGGTGGTTATAGTCTGGAGGGTCGATTCCGGGAATCGACCCGCCGCCGGTCGGGTGGGCGGGGCGGCCCCGCGCCACCCGCGGGCCGCCCCACCCCGCCCGACTGACGGCGGGTCGATTCCCGGAATTGACCCACCAGACTATAACCACCTTTGTTTCTCTTATTAGCATATGGAATTTTCTAGGCCACGTTCTTGCTGACTGATAAAGTTCTGAGGTTGAAGTAAGAGACCAAGGCTCCTTTCCCGGTCCTTACATTTGATTTAGTTGGTACATCTATTTTTTGACTTTTGGCAGAGTAACGTAACTGTTGTTTCCTTGGTTTTTCTATTTTGCTAGGAATTGAACACTTAAAGATGAAAAGTTATGTCGCTGCAGAAGAGAAGACAAATATTAAAATACACTTGGCTACTGTTTTGTTGGTTAAATTGTTGGAAGTAAATTGATATTTGAAAACGGTCAGATTGTGAAAGAGAAGACAGATGTCCACATGTCCGCCATATTATTTAGAGGAACTTCGTTTTGTTGGTTAAATCGTTTGAAGCAAATTGATATTTGAAGAGATCGGACTGAAGCAAATGGGTGGGAATTTTCAGCTAATGTTGAATATGACAGTGGGTCGACACCTCTAAGGATGAGATTGAGTGTGGATGTTTATTAATTAGGTTTATTTAGGGTGGTTGTCAAATCGATGTGGATTTTTTTTTATGTAAAGTGATATGATAAGATTTTATGTAATGAATAATAACGCTAAATTTGATGTAATGGTTTCCAAACTTATAAAATTAATAATTCTAAATATTTTACAAAAATGACATTCACCAAAATATAAAATAAAATTCTATATGTAAATAGTTTTTTGTTTTACAAAACTAAAAATTATTAAATGAGTTGTTACAAAGTGAATAATTGTCTTTGTTCATACACAGATTCTGCAATCAACCTAAACATACCTGTAATAGCTTGACTGCAATGAGATTTTTGCAATGAAATATTTGTAATGAAATTGGTGCAATGAGATGTAATGAAATTGGTGCAATGAGAATTGTTGGCACGACAGCCTTGTTGCAAACATTAACACAAACAAATCAGGATGTTGGAACCAATGAATCACCAACTTAATATTAGTAGATTTTTATTCTCATTGTTCTTCTTATTCGCATAGTGAAAATTAATGTTTCTATACTCCATTTTCATCCTTAGCTTTCTGTACTCATACACTCCGTATTCTTCAGCATAATCACTAATATAATAGTTATTTGAAAAATATTTATTGATCTTTATGGGTGCGATTTGGTTTTGCATTTTACAACCTAGATGATATATCACATTATGTAATACATCACGGTTCTCTTTGGGATAAGAAATATAATTCATTTTATGATATTATGTGATATACTTGGTTTATTTATTTATTTTATAACATATTATTCATTAATATAAATTGTATATTAATATTTCAATATTTCACTTTTTATGAATAAATTTTTATTTTCTACTACTTATATTATATATGCTATGATTTTTAATTATCATTATTCTTTTCTATAATAGATAGTACATTAATCTATCAATTTTTTTAGTATTTTTTATGTGATAACTCTACATTATTGAGGTTAGTTATAACCATATATAAAATCATTTTTTATTATAATTAATTAAGAAATATTTGTTAATAATGTCAAGAATTTAGATTTGAATTAAATTAAATATATAAGAATTATTATTATTTGATATATATATAAGAAATGTATAAAAATTTGAATAAGTCAAATATTTAATTATTAATTAGAATCTATGTATATTAAATAATTTATTGAGTCCAATAATAAAACTAACATACTAATATATTAAAAATGTGTTATAACATATAGGTGAAATAAGTATATTGGAAATCGAAATATCTTTGAAATATTATAATTTGTAAATATTTGTAACTATTTCTTTAGAATATTATATATTCCAAAATTTTGTAATTCTCTATGTACGTTTCTTAATTTTCTAAATTCTAATACAAATAAGGAACATCATATTATATTCTAGAAAGTACAATGTTTATTAATCAATAAAGTTTAGTTGAATTGTTATTTTCCTGTTCACTAAGGTGAGGCATGTTTGTAGCTAGCTTCAATTAAATTATTTTCACAATTCATCTATTTTTAATATAGAAAGGATTAATAAAATTAATTAACATAACCATTTCCATATAACATTTATATTTATTTTAATGTGTCTCAAGTTCATTGTCCACCATTCAATTCTTTCTATATTTTAACCTAGTTGTGTTATTTCTTAACCAATTATTGTACTAATTCTATTTAAACCTATGTAGAAAAGCTTTCAAAATGTTTCATTCAATTGGGAATTTTTGTCTATCGAGAATTCAAGAAAATTTTGAAAAGGATCCCACATTTTATTCAGAAGTACGTTATAAAAGACAGTTTGGGCCATTATCAAATACTACAATGTCATGGATGAAAGATTTCTTTTCAAAGCATGGAGAGTGTATGCCAAATAGAGAGACAATACATATTCCAGATAATTTTTCAAGATGAGAAATCTACAACTTATACAAAGAATATGCTGAAAGTGTTGAGGGACAGGGCCAATTTATTACATATCAATATTTTGTGAAGATATGGAAGAAAGAATTCAATAATGTTCATATTCATAAGAAGACAATGATGGAGATTTGCAGTACATGTGCTTCTCTTAAATCAAAAAGGAACAAATGCGAAGGCTCAGAAAGAGGTAAGTGTTCATAACTTTTACTTTCAAAATTGTATAGTCATCAACTATGAAAAA
>APFE030223468.1:0-11840 GCA_000404065.3 Pinus taeda | reverse complement strand
ACATTTTTAGAGTTTTGTTGATTTCTTATTTCGCTTTGGTTTAGATCTGCTTTTACTTTTGTTGTTCGTTTTGGATCAATTTTGCAAATATTACCAAGATTCATGTAAAAGGAATTTTCTTACCCAACAATGGTTGACAATGATGGGAAATTTTTACTCTGTCAATTTCAATAAGTTTCATTTACCTTCAAGGGATATATTTATAGGATTATTAAGCCCTCTTGCCTTAAATATTTTCCATGGAGGAACATGTATCCTTTCTAAGTAATGTAGCTCATCTTTTCAAGGAAAGAACTTACCAGAGTTAACTCAATGGATCCCACCCATCCCTCCACTTAATAAAAGCCTATAAAGGTTAGTTGTGGGGAAAGATATGGAGTGAATATTATGAAAGTATTATATCCATTTGCTTGAGTCCCTTTTACCATCCCACCCCATTCACGCAGGTACATCATAAACATAGCTCGCAAATGTGCTTATCAAAGGGTGATTAAAAGGGGAAGCATGGGAAGTACGAGTAAACACTTCAGGGCTATGGACGCTCACTAGCAGCGGGGCCATGCTTGTATGGCATTAAAGAAACCTTCGTTGGGGTACTAACTAGGCTTGCTGGCAAAGAAGCAATGTCAGAGACCATTCATATCGATGGATATATGCTTTATCAAAAAACTCTTATCTATACCTTCTTCCATTACTCATACGAGGTAATCTTAAATATTAAATATTCCCCAAAACTCGGATTCATGACTTTAGACTCATTCTGCTTCGAGTACTTATATTTTTTTTAACTTATATTGCTTGATTCACCAATGTGGGACCCATGGAAAATGTTTTACTGTTCGATGGCTTAATAGAATTCCTCAATTTAACCTTTGGGCAAAGTTAAAGTCATCATCTTTTAACCATATATAACTGGTTCTTCCCCGTGTGTCACCATTGTTCTTTTAAAATCACAACTCCCTCATTTTTAATCTATTATTTCCATAATAATAATGGGGGCTCTCTACATAAATTTTGGCTAAATTACTTTTAATAATTTTCTTTTGGTTAAGTGTGCGACAATTTTGTTTTCTTTGGATTTCTCTTATGATTGCTTCATTGCGTTCAATTTCTTCTTGGCTTTCCATCGATTCTCTTTTCATCTCATTAGGATGCATGGCTTGCACGACGCGCTTCTCAAGTTCAGTGATTTTTACCGCCTGGGTTAAAAATGTACAAAATATATATATTATTTTGTTTTTTTGTAAATTAATTAGTTTTAATTGTAAATGTTGATTTTGTATTAATTTTGTATTAATTTTTTATTACTAATGATCCTACAAAACCACCAAAATTAAAATTGTAGAACAATTAAAATTATATTTTTAGGATCTCAAAAGTCTATTTCAAATTTTCATTTTAAAAACTTCTGAATTCATGAAACTAAAGTGGTTGTAGTTTTTACTGACCCTGAAACTTTAATTATAAAGTACTTGTATTTTTTATTTTTATTTTGTTAGGAAGGAGGGATCCATTCCATGTGGCCCCCCTCTCCTCCTTTCACCTCATCCTCCCTCACTCCTCACTTCATTCCCTCATTTCTCGAGACCTCAACACTTCCTTTTCGTAACTCCTATTTTTACGCCGTAAGGCGTTTCCATTTGAAATCAACTTTCATCTTAGATTACGTGTACATTTCTGGACCTTCGATTTAAGTGTTAGACGATCCAAATAATCTCATCCATCCAATTGATGGGTATACGATGAGGCGGCGTCGTTTCTGGACAGTGCACTGGCAAAGGTCGCCGAAAAACTGCCCGGGCGCGGCTCGTCTTCTTCTGATTCGAATGAAGAGAAATCGAAGAAACCTAAGCCGTCTTTAATTTCAGCGTTGGAAAAACGTCTCTTCGGCTCTGAGAAGCCCGTCCAAAGGCTTTTCGGAGGCATTAAATGTAAAATGTCTACTTTCTGGTTTTTTCATTTTCAATTAGTCAGTATAAAAGGAAGTCTTCGTCTTCAGATTTGGAGTCTTTAAAGCATAAATTAGTATTTTTTTACCTCGTTTTCAAGCATCTGAACAATAAAAACAGTATTTGAAGTAGTATCCGCATCTTGATTTGAAGTACAAAATCGAAGAATATTTACCTAATACACACTATTTTGAGAGGTGATTCACGACTTCTGCAGTTAGGATATTTGTTTTCTTCATTTTCACCTTTTTGACGGCCTCAAATGAAGATGTGTTTCTGGTATTAATTTTAGGTCACCTACGAGGATTATTTTGAAACCTTCCCGCGGATTTTCAGATCATTTAGTTCTTATTTCATTGCCAAGCAGTTTGAAGCGCTCAGTTTTATCTTGAGATGATTCTAAAACCCTCTATCGAATGTGTAGTTGCGGTTGGAATGCTATGGAGGAACAAGCAAACCTTAGCAGGTGTTCTTGCCGGTGCTACAGTTCTCTGGTTCCTGTATGAGAGGCTTCGTTATTATCTACTGGAACATATTTACCATGCTCTCATACTTGCCATCACGATCTTGTTCATTTGGTCCAAAGTATCAGCTTTTCTTAACAAGTAAGTTTTGTGCTCCTTGGTATTGGTAACGTTTCCATGTGTTCTTATTGAAGTTTTAAATGCAGTTTTACACTCTACACTTGTCTCGACAATAGCAGTTATTCACAAAATAAATTTCATTTGTTAGATATAAGCGAAGGTTATGGCATGAATTCGATTGTCTGACCGAAAATTCCCTTGATAATTTGCATGGGCAGACAACGAGTGAGTATTCCTCCGATTTCATTTTCTAAACTATTACAGGATGTTGCTTTTGCTGTCATATTTGCAATCAACCGATTGTTTGCTTTTGCTGTTATATACGATGATGCATGTGGGAGATATTTGAAGAAATTTCTTACGGTATGTGCATTTTAGATCTCAACAATATCTGTTAGTTCAATATTTTGCTTGCTTTTAATGTTGCGTGATTATATCAATTGGAACCAGCATATGCTAGGAAAACCTCTTGCCTTAGAGGCTCACTAAATCTACTAGCTAGATGACCAGTTTCAATTGGAGAAAAAGGTTGTAACCAAAAATCAGATGGCATTTGGAGGCTCTTTAATTGCAGGTATGACAACATTTCAACAATGTAAGGAAATATAATGACAACAACGTGAAATGGAGTTTAAACGTATCTAGCCAGTCTAATCAGTATTAAGAAACCAAAAATATATCTTCAGACATAGGGCAAACTCATTCCAGAGCAGGTTATCGGGTAAACGCTAGAACCAAAAATTATGCAGTATAAATCATTCTATCGATGTAGAACACTTTGAAAAAGTATATCATGGCCAGCAATAAAGCTTGGCAATGCATATGTTGACGTAAATTCAATCAAGAAGATCATAAAGGCTATTTGTCTAAACAGATTAAATTTGGAGTGAATATATTTTAATTATTACGCCGTAATCATTTGAAATCAACTTTCCTCTTGGATTATTACGTGTACATTTCTGGAATTTTGATTTAAATGTTAGACGATCAAAATAATCTCATCCATCCAATTGATGGGGTATACGATGAGACTCGGCATCCAATTGATGGGGTATACGATGAGACTCGGCAAATAGACGGTTGCCCTCTCTCCAGGCTATGCTACTTCCAGGTGCACCTGCCCTCATACGATGAGACTCGGCAAATAGACGGTTGCCCTCTCTCCATGCTATGCTACGTCCAGGTGCACCTGCCCTCGCTCGGCCATACTATATTCGAGGACCCTGTGGAAATCGGCTTCATGAGGTAGAAGGAAAACAATGAAGATGCCGAGGGGAACTCTGGAGGTGCTGCTCGCTGAGGGGCTGCAAAACACTCCCTGTGGAATTTTGTATGCTTCTCTGAACGCCATTGTGAGTGATGGAAATTACCTTGCCAACTGGATCCCTCTACCAGGTTCCCTAGCCATCGTGCACCTCCCCTCCTTCAAGCGAAGCATCAGGAACACCAGGTAAAATATTTTTATTTTTTACGCATTGGCTTGGCATCTTTATTTATGGCTTATCATGTCTATATTGGGTTAGACTGCTCTAATTTTTCTTTGACATACGCTAGGGCTTACCTTACCAATTTTTTTACAGGTACCAATTTATTTTTTCCCTCTTTACATCGAGTAATTTCAAGCTAGGTCTGAAAATTGGGGTTAGTTCGCATATTGTTATTATTATTTATGGTAATGATGGCAATTATCATTGATTCCTTGTCAGGTTAACTTATATGTAGTTGTTATTCTTCTCCATGTGTTTTCTATAGAGGCTCTAGAAAACTCATCCAGGAATTGTTATTAGCATTCCAGAGAGGAACATTACCTTATTTTGTCCCTGTTAGGTATTCACGTTTTTACAATTACTGGGTTAATGTTAATTTGATTGGAAAGGGTTTCTTCTCAATTTTTTTTTTTTTTTCTGTTTTCTTTCATCTGCTCAATGGCTTCTTGGTACAAGAGTATGCAGGCCATTTTTCTAGGTGGTTTGTTATTTTTTCCACTTTCGGTTCATGACGGTTAAGGTAAGACTGGTTTCCCTTACCAGATCCCTTGGGTTTCCTATTTATTATGAGTTCTGTTAGCCAGTTTGGGGTTAGTAAAGGGGAAATATTTCAAGTACGACAGGAGTAAAATATTTCCCTTTTCTATTTCTCAATTTTTTTTCGGTTCAATACTTCAATCGTTCAGTATGGTTATTTCCATGTAGTCAGTATTGGAAATGCAACCAATATTAACAAATTATACATAGATTTCCTGCTTAAAAATACTTCGACATTGTTATTGTTATTTATTTATTTTTCCTAGATTACCGTCTGGTGGTTTACCTGTCAGGTCAATGTTTGTTATTCTGATAGTTTTTTTCTCCTCCTGCTTCTACATAATGTTTCCCCTATGCTTCAGTAACCAACTTTATTTTTCAATTATTGATTTTGTTACAGGTACCAATCGAGGAAATATTTACGTCGTAGCAAATGGTTTCCTAGGAATCGATATTACACCGGATGTTTGTCCTTTGGAAACTGCTCCATGACCACTCATTTCATAAATTCAGTACTTCCTTCGTTGCATGACAAACCATTGGATGAATCATATACATTCTCAGATTTTCCTTTGAAGGAAATGTGCCATTTAGCCAATCTTCTCAAGATGAGAAACATTATTGTGCAGAGGTGGATAGATACTTGTTTCTTGAGACTTATAACACTCTGAGATCTATGTATTCAATGCCCTATCTGTTAATAAGTTTTATGCATCTACATCTAAAGAAGAAAAGATTGGATATTTTTTTGTCCACATCTCTATATGTGTTGCAAATTAGAACATGTTGGAGATACCCCTGTTTCCATTAAAAAAATACATTTATTTCATTCACTGTTCTATTTTCTTGGCTTGCATTTCATTTATTTCTGGCTGTTTGGTTGTGTCAAGGTTTGTTTTTCATGTCTCTGGGTTATATCTGGAATTTTCGAGAAAAGCAAGAGTACAGTGGCTAAATCATTCCCGAATTGCTGCAAGATGGCTCTGCTTTCAAAGTCCGTCCTTCCGGGATTCAGCAGAGGTGTCCGGGAGCAATTAAAATAAACAAAGAACAGAACAAGCAACAACTTAAAATAATCAGCAACAACAGATTAGTGAGACTTTGATTTTAACAGGACATTACTTAAAAGGAACGTACATCTATGTAATTGTTCTTTAGAGATAGAGAAATGGGTTGGATCGTGGGGCTTCTTTCTCCTTTGTACTTGTAATTTGTTCTCTTCTCTGCTACATATGCTATGTGGCTTCCTTGTTGCCTATTGTTGTATGGGCATTTGTTATTTGAAAATATGATTCTTCTGAGAAGTTCATAGCGTTACATTTAACCTTAATTATTTTTCTAACATGACTTTGTTATTTGACTGAGTGCTTAGTTTGCACTTATACATGACGTCTTGAAGCGGCTAGGGTAGAGTTGTATGTAGGTTTCTTTCCTTCTACAAGACTCACTGTCAAGCAGTGGTAAGGAGGTTGACTTGCCTTAATCTTGTCGGATTCATCCGAATTGGCTGCCCTATCTGATTTCTTGAGTTCCTCTTCGACCTTCGTTCTGCTTTTGTCTCTATAACCTAGGGAGTAGGAACTAACCTTGCGAGATGTAAATATGTTGATGAAGTAGGCCTCCAATTGATATTTCATAGGAGGAAATTGCATCTGTCTTACCATGAAAGAGTTCTCTCAAGATGCCTCTGGCTACTAGAAATCTTCTTGATGTTCACGTGCCAAAAGAATTCTCATTGTTCTAACTACTTGACATTCTGCCAGACAATTTACTACAAGCATATACTATGTAATTGCAAGCATGTCTTATTGTTATGTAAGGGCATGCACACTTGCTCTACCATCTTTATTTGCTGTTATCAAATGATGTAACCGTTGCAGCAAATTGTGGATTGCTATTAAATTGAAAGTCTTCGTTTTTGTTTTTGTTTTTGTTTTTTTTTTTTTGTAATTACGCCGAAAGGCGTTTCCCTTTGAAATCAACTTTCCTCTTGGGTTACGTGTACATTTCTGAACCTTTGATTTAAGTGTTATACGATCAAAATAATCTCATCCATCCAATTGATTAGACGGGTATACGATGAGACCCCGCAGCGGTTGCCCTCGCTCACTAGAAAAACTAAGCAAAATTCCATGCATAGTTTTTCTAGTGATCTCAGGCCTTCAGGACTCACGGTTTCCTGCTTGATGCACCCATTTATGTTGAGATATTTTAGATTTTCAAGATTTGAAATGTCTGTCAATGTCTTTAATTCTAAGCAAGATTCTGGATTTGTGTTGATTTATATGTGCAGTGGCAATGTCTATCTTGTGATTACTGCACATCCATCAGAACCTAATCAGTTTGCCATTGGGTTGACTGGGCGTTGTCTCAACACCAGCTTGTAGAAGTTCTTCCATGTTCACAAAGTCACCCTACAGCAGGGAAAACCAGAGAGAGCTGTTGAAAAGGAACATGAGAGTTTGCAAAGGCAAACAGGATGGAGGAAAAAAGAAGGGACACATGGATCAGTTTTATAAACATCGGGCATCTTCCAGAAAAATAAGTAAGATACTTCTGTCCTAGGAAGTTCACATATTTATATTATGTAAGAACAAGAAACCAAAGACAAAGTTGCAAACTTATGATTTTCTTGGGTTAAAAGTTCATGTGTATAATCATTGGTGTGTATGCATTAGCAGCTTGTAGTTGAGCTTTCTGGTACGGATTTATTATATAGACAACAAGGCTCCATTTTTATATCACCCAGAAGACACAAAAGATATAAATCGGTGACAAAGGAGGCCAATTAAAAATCTCTGTAACCCAATTAATTGTGTGAAATGAAGAATTGAAAATCGTATCATAACTCCAATATATGGAAGATGTGAGGAAGTCGTTCGATCATAAAAAACAGAAAAAAATAAAGACTTAATACAATATCTTGCTACTAACTATTAGCATCTGTGGATAACATAGCATCCAGAGTAAATAACATTCATACTGATCATAAAGACATGATACACAACTCCTTTACAATGAAGAAATAACAATGATTTGATTAAAAGAAAACAACATTACACAGATATTTGGGATTCTCCTGATCGAGAGAATTCAACCGCTACTTCTGAGATGACAATTTTATCAAAGAGAATGCTTTCGGTATTCACAAAAAGCATTTCATTTCTTTTTCAACGGATGTTTTTAGCTGGAAAAATTTAAATCATTTAGGGAAAGCTAGTAACAGATCCTACAGTGTGAAATCTCGATGCAGAGTAGGCCACCGAAGGGTAAGGTTTTTGATTTTATATTTGAAGGGATGTTAAAAATAGTAAACGAAATATGACTTTGGGTCGATTCGAATGGTTAGTTTAGCCCATGACAATGAACATGTACCTGCGATCTTTTAGCGGGAAAAATAAATGGTATAATTGAAGTTGAAATTATACATATTGGATTCTGGTAACATAATTGTGGTAATATAATTTTGATAGAAATTACAATTTTGTATGGTTTAACTTATATTTTGAAGATATAAATTAATATAATTTTAATGCCTAGTGAATGTGGTATTGCCCTCAACAGTGATAAAGGCTCCCACGATATCAAACATTGCTCAATTAGTAAACAAAAAGAATGGAAAAATCATTGAAACAGTAAACAACTTTTCTGGCACTTCACTCATCATCATCCCTCATCAGGGATGGAAAGAAAGAATAAATGATTTATTGAGATTGAGAAACAGTGATTGATACCATTGACAAATTTTATTTAGGGTGTAAAATCTTTGCAGTCATGTTCGTCTATGAATGATCATTTTGGAGATGATAATTTTGATTTTTTGTATTCAGAAATTCATAACGCATTGAACTCCAGAAACAAAAAAAACCATCAAATAAAATCCATCACTTTTCCTGAACTTTCTTGACAATTCTCCGGAAGTGGAGACAAAAGCTACTGAAATAGACTTGTAAATTACAATGAACAAATGACAAACCTCCCAAACTAAGTTATTCTTTAAGTGAATTACTAAACTAAACTAAGTTATTCTTTAAGTGAATTATAGTTCTGGTAGTTTTCCTTTTGGTGCCCCCTCCTCGAAGCAAGGAACTATTTTCTTCCAAAACAAGTGCTTTCTCCATTCAAAAATCATTTCTTCAATGGGTACACCCTTAGTTTCTGGCAAGAAGAGGTACACAAAGGCAGTCATGATACAGATCCAGCCCGCAAAGAATAGGAAAATCCCGTACCTAAACGTGTATAAAAGAGATAGGAAGACGTGCGCAATTGCAAATGTGAAAAGAAGGTTCACAGGGACTGTTATCACCTGTCCAACAGAACGTGTTTCTAGTGGGAAAATTTCACTCGGCACGGTCCATCCAAGAGGACCCCATGTAGGGTTAAACATCCCAACATTGTTCGCCTCCGAGCTTTCTATGTGGCATCACATGGCCGTGTTGTGGTTACTCTCCGATGCCCTGTCATTGCGTTTCAGTGGTTGTTCTCTCTAATCTTGATGTGATTAATTGGTTGAAAAGGCAAAGACCAGCTGTGGGCAGCTTCTTGGCTATTCACAAGTTCATCAAATTAATTTCGTTTCCATAACCCTAACATGTAATTGTGTTTTTTCATATAAATTCCCATCAAATTACTTCAATCCTATGAACTTAAATATGTTTTTTCATATTATGGTGATTGGAGATTGCAGGAAGAAGAAGATTGCTGTGAGGAAGCAGCAACGGAGGAGGTCGGAGGGTGGAAAGAAAGCTCCTACTGACCATTCCTTTGAATTGTTATGTTCAGTAGGTCACATAACATAGAAAACCTTCAAAGAAATCGAATGTACTGTCGCATCAAACGCAAGAAATTCTGAAATAGTGTTTATTGGGAGTATAACATTCTGAAATAATGTTTATTGGGAATATATCTGCATCTTTCCTTGCCTATGTCTCTCTTTTAGTGTCGCATCTAACACTCTGAAATAGTGTATCCACATCGTTCCTGGACTATGGCTCTTTTTGTGTGGTTTGATGTTTATCTTTTCTACCAATCATTGAAACTTTTCATGGAAACGTTGTGATTTCTCTAGAGATTATACATAATGGATTTTCGCACTTTATGCCTTACGGCGTTTTCTTTGCAACATCTGGTGCAAATGCTAGTTAAAACTTTATGAAATGTCGACCTTCCAAATCCCTCATCTCTTGATCCCCGAGACTCCTTATCTCTCCACTCCTTTTCGGGACATCGAGCTCATCCATTTTCGTAATTCCATTTGTAATTCACTCTAAAAATCCTCCTTATCTCTCCTCCCTCCTCTTTCCTCGGTCCCACCTCATTTCGACACTTCATCTTTTCATAACTCCTATTTTAAAGACCCTCTGAAATCTTCCTCCTCTGAAACTCCGACACCTCCCTTATGTCTACCACTTTGATTCACCAAGGCCCATTTTAATGGAGCCAACAATCACTAATCCATTGTCACGTACTTTCATAATTTTTTTATTAATTAATTAATTTAATAATATGTAAATTTACTAATTTAATTTGTATATAGTTAATTAATATTGTAATTTTAATTATATAGATTGACTTTATAATATTAAATGTACAATTAATTAAGATTATAATTTTTAATTAAAATTTTCTTATTTTTGTTTAGGCATGTATTTGTCTAAAATTTTGGAAGTTTTGACACTTCAAATTTGGAGATGCATATCTCAAGATTTAGTTGGCCAAATGAAGCTCACAATAGCTCATTGGAAAGCTAAGACTGTGGAAAATAATATAGGAATAATAAGTTAATCAGATTTAATAATTTAATGACATAAAAATTTAGTAGAAGACAAAGTGATGAATTTGCAATGACAATTGGTTTTTCCTAATTTGAATTGAGCAAATTTCATTGGCTTAGGAAGACTATTGTCACTAATTCATCCTCCAACATTGTTCAAAGGCTAATAATATCCATTAAAATTAATCTTAGCATGGAATTTATTTGGATTTTATTTATTTTAATCTAGCAATTTCATGAGAGTTTTTTTTTTTTAATATGCAATTTAATTTATTTTTATTTTGGTTTTGATTGGTTTGTAGCAAGAGATCAGTTGGAGAAATTTAGATCTGAGCCATTTTGGGGCAATGGAAAGAAACCAACAAAGAGGAAACTGGGGAATTTGCAGCCCTAATTCAAGATCTGGAAAACTACTCTTAATAGTTTTCCATTGTTTCTAAATTCTTGTAATTAATAAATATAAATTTTGAGAATGAAGAAGGGGTTCCTCTTCTCTGCAACTCGAGGCTCTGAAAGCACTATTGTATAGGATATTATAGTTGTAGGTGAATGGGAAACAAACAGATCTGAGGTGTTAGGGGAAAATTTTGTGATTTTTCTTGTTGTGCATTCACACTTTTGTAATGTATTGTGAGTTGAATTATGGAGAGACAAAACATTTTGAGTTCTGAAAGAGAAGATTGTTTTGCACTACTATAAGTAATTTATTCAAGGAGCTGGATCTTCTCATGGACTCAAAATTTGTAATGAGGTTCTTGTATGAGTTTAATCAATTTTCTTTTCAATGCACTATTGTCTGAAGTGTGAGTTAATCTGTTATTCCCATAATTTCTTTAATTGATTTTAATTTTCTGTTCTAAATCATGTATTACATTTTGACTTAGCACTATTGTCATATCGATTTGTTTTATGCCATTGAAGTTTTTAAAGAGCTATATATGAAGAGCATAACAAAATTAGAATTAATATGAATTCATTGAAATAGGAACGTACTAAGCAGTAACTATTTTTTTTAAATATATTCATGTTTTGTTTTCTCTTTCATTAATTAAATGAACTACTTCTTTAATTAATGAAAAGCATATAATGAATTTAATCATTATATAAACAATCCTCTTCCCTTGGTTAGTTAGTTCATCTGCTCTCAAATTGAGAGAAGGCTATCCCTTTCCAATTCGAGATAAGATTAGCTTTTGCTTGCATATTAGAGTAAATATGCATTTATATTTAAGTCTGCATCTTAGAAGTCCCCTTACATGAGGGTAGAATTTAGGTGTGGCTTAGTTGAGCCCTTAAATTAACTTAAGGATTTGCTTGCTTGCATGTGCACAGCAAGAGGGTGGATCTGATTGCTCTTTTTCTATTGGTGAGTAGTAGATAAATCACAAGCTAATAGGGAAAGAGAAGGGGTAACTAGACCTAATTGAACTAGTTGGAGCCATTGTACAAACAAATAAGAGTTCGATTTGGGACTCTGGTTGGGTGGCCTTCCCTGATGTTGATGAGGTCA
>APFE030223462.1:19520-38941 GCA_000404065.3 Pinus taeda | reverse complement strand
GTTGAAAAGAGTCACTTCTCAGTCATAATATCAGATGTTCGCATCTTGTAAAAATGCATTTTATGAGTATATCAACATTCTCACGGCTACAGTCAAAAGCAGCTGACCTTTCAAACCATTGATTAATAATAAAGCTGAGTACATTCAGAAAATTGGACTCCGAATCTGAAGCCTTTGTTTGGCTACAGTCAAAGCAGCTGACATTTCAAACCATTGATTAATAAAAAAGCTGAGTACATTCAGAAAATTGGACTCTGAATCTGAAGCTTTTGTTTGGCTACAGTCAAGGCATATGACCTTTCAAACCATTGATTAATAATAAAGCTGAGTACATTCAGAAAATTGGACTTTGAATGTGAAGCCTTTGTTCGGTCTTTTATTTGACATGATTTGAAGATGTCCACTATTCAGTCGAATTTCTTCTTGTGGGGATGCACATTTTCGTGACAATGACTTTAAATATACCAAGAAAATTAATTTGGAAGTCAAGCTTAAGCAAGGGTTTAACTCACTCAATTGTCTATGAAAAGCTCTTTGTGTCCTAATATATCATTCCAGAAGAGAATTCAAATTTATAAAGTTTATTAAAACTATTATATTGAAAATATAATTAATGCAGGAAACGTATGACTTCATTTACATTGAGACTGAACCCTATCAAACAAAGCTCAGTTTCTTTGGTCCACACACCTAATTATCTTTAAATTTATCATCCTTCCCATGAAGTATTCTCGCTGAAAAGTGTAAACAAAGAATGAGGTCCCATGTTCAGTTATTGGATGCCTGATTTGAATCCTTGGGCAGGTTCCTTTCTTGACTCTACAATAACTACTTATGTTTTCTACTTCTTCTTCTGTGTAATGGGAAGGGCCCGCCACAAAAAGTCAAATTTTTCTCTTACATAATATCTTAAATAACTTTGAAGATCCCAATACATGAAGTATTCTCGCTGAAAAGTGTAAACAAAGAATGAGGTCCCATGTTCAGTTATTGGATGCCTGATTTGAATCCTTGGGCAGGTTCCTTTCTTGACTCTACAATAACTACTTATGTTTTCTACTTCTTCTGTGTAATGGGAAGGGCCCGCCACAAAAAATCAAATTTTTCTCTTACATAATATCTTAAATAACCTTGAAGATCCCAATACAAAACAGTACATACTTTAGGCAAACTAAATGCAGGTGGAGCCCAATCTGTCTGCTGCAAGTTTAAGGGGAGAATTAAGACCAGTTGGTTTGTAAGACTTTTGATGCTCTAACAATCAATCCGATTCTCTATCCACCACTAGCTTTGTTGTCGTAGCTGACAGCATCCAAAATTACTTTCTGGGTTCTTAAGTGTAATCTACATTTAAGTTATTTGGCTTGAGATTCCTATATCAATTTATTCACCCAGTTTCAAACTATACTGTATTAATTTCTCATGCAGTTGAAAGATTGTTACTTGATTATACACAGCTGCTGGTGCAGTTAAATCTTAACGCTTCTTCCTTTAAGAAGAATTTGTATATTTTGGATTGAAAATTGAATTCAGTATTGATGTTTGTGCTCTAAGGTATGCTCAATGACAACAGGTTGTACAAGGAACACAAGAAAATAACCTATAATACTATTCCCATAGAAGGTCATGTTAGTCTCGACAAGTTGGTTAAGTAATGTGGAGTTGTGACACTGTAGATTGGGCCATCTATGTAGAAACTAGAAGAGATGAGGAGGAAAACTTGCTTATGGGTGGGATGTGGATTCATCACAAATTTGTAGTTGTCTATAAATTACTTTTATGGTAGGCATCATAGGACAATTCCTTAAAGATACCACAATCCCTTTTAAAGGACTTCTTGAATTAATTCATATAGACAGCAACATATGTGAGTCACTTGAAACTATATGGCATGCTGGTGCAAGGTACTTTGTTACATCCATTGATGATGCATCTAGTAGAATGGCAACTGCTTTTCTTAACAATAAATGAAAAGTTTAGATACTTTAAAAATATTTCCAGCTTTGGCTGAGAATTTGACAGCAAAATCTCCTAGGAAGCTTAGTGTGACAATTACAACGAATACTTTTCTACAATGTTTATTAAGCGATAAAGGAAAAGATGAAGCAAGATGAGCAAACCGAAGATATAGATTGTAGAATGTAAAGGTGAAAAACTTGCTCAAAAAACACAAGATGATATTTTCAATAACTTTATGTTTTTATGCACACTCGAAACAAAAATTTGCACTTGAGGGAAAGAATGGAAAGACTTTAAAGGTGAAGGCCTCAATTAGAAGAATGACACTAAAAGACGCTGTCAAGTATCTCTAAGCAGGTTACAAAACTAAGGTGCCATATAGATGTAGGAATTACAAACATGCTAGATGTCAATGTCTACCAAAGCATCTCACTAGGGACAAACCACTACAAGAGAAACTGCTAAATTATACACTTGAGATATACAATAAAATTCATGTATCATATAATCCTTGCTTAACATGAATTCCTTCATTTCTGTCATAAATAGGGAAGCCCATGCTTAAATGTGTATTGTAAGATCCACTCAACCTGGAAAGAGACGCTTGATTTTCTACAGAGTAGATGTATTGAAGTCTACATATTTTGGGTGGTCCTTGTTTTGATATTTAGAACTACATCTGGGTGGTCCTTGTTTTGATATTTAGAACTACATCTTCTAGAAGAGGAGGTTGGAAATATGGAATTTTACTCTATCCCAAGATGGCTGTTTCTGGCTCCAAAATAAGACCCCCAATTGATCAACCAATAGCATGAGAGATAAATGCACTTAAATATTGGGAAAAAATAAAATAAAAAACTGATGCATAATGTAACCCTTAGGAGCAAGGTTACTTGGGAGCAGAGCTGACAGCGACATTTTCAAAAGCTCCTAGGTTGGGAGAGAATCGAAAGGGAATTTTTATAGATAAATGCAATTAAATATTGGGAAAAAATAAAATAAAAAATTGATGCCTAATGTAACCCTTAGGAGCAAGGTTAGTTGGGAGGAGGAACGGGCAGCGACATTTTCAAAAGCTCCTGGGTGAGGGGCAGATTTTTATATATTTTGATGCATATATGTCAGCAAAAGCATGTATAATGATGAATTAGATATTAAAAACATAAAAACATGGATTAAACCATATAACATCAATCATGTAGAAGTTATAATCTTCATCAACCACGTCCACAAGTTACAAGTTCTCATTTAGATAGCATGTAAGCATGCACATAACCAAAATAGCACAGAGTGCAATTTATCTCTGAACCGAAAATAGTAAATACATCAACAAATAGGCTCTATAGCCTCTATCATCCAAAAAATCATGCTACAACAAATAGCTACATATCATCAAAATCATTGCCTATCTTGGGATCTTTGTCATTAATATCACCCTCTAAGCAATTAACATAAGATAGAAAAAATGTAGAATGTCAAGTCAAGATTTTGTTTGAGTGATGAGTACATTTTTAGTAGGGTCATGATAGAGGAGTTTGACAACCAATGTCACTAACATCAAGGTACATAGAGGGCTTGGTGCTCTTGATTAAATAAGAGTCCCATATCCTAGTCCCTGACAAAATCCAAAGGAAATATTGCAATCCCCCCAATCTTGAAATCCTGAAAAAATGACAAGTCTACTGGATTTTGAGTAAGATCTAAAATTTTACTTTCTACATATGAAATCCAATGAGGTTGGAACCACTCTCAAACATCCCTAGTCATTTTATGGTAATGTTAAAAATTTAAGTAAAAGGATGAAAATGAAAGATAAAGGAGAATGTCATTTTTACTTCAAGAATTTAACATTACCATGAATTGCATATCAATACTAGGGCCATAAGCATGAATATTAGACTGTCTTACTCAAAAACTCTTGTTTCTTTGATTTTTTTTTTTGCATTTTGGAACATCTTTGTGACAACTTTTTTGTGAAAAAACCAAGGAGCAATTTTTTTTTGTGGGAGCGATTCGAAGGAGGGAACCCCTCCCCTAGAACCTTGCTTAGGAGAATTGGCCAAAAATTGTGGTTAATGCCCAAACTAATAGCAATCAATGCAAATAAAATGCAACATAGCATGCCTCGTAATAAGTGTACTAAGTGCACGAGTGGTGAAGTCAACTTGAAATAACACAAATGTGCCATGTACTACACACTTAGAGGGGCTTGATAATAAAAAAACGCACAAGAAATCTTGGCTCAACCTTGCAACAAGAGCTCTATGAAGGCAGTGTCTTTGTCCTACTCTATCTGCTCATGTGATGTGCAAGGGGCAAAGAGGGACACTTGCTCATGCGACACAAGGGGTTGAAACTTGTAAAACATCTTAGCAGTTGAATGATCAATGCAAACATGTGGTACTCTAACATAACTTTGTTGAATGACATGGAGGTATTTGTCCCAATGCTTGTTGGATTGATGATTTAAGCATAAGTTGTGCACAATTATCTTATTAATGATCTCAATATGTTCGTCAGTCTAAGACTAAAAAGCATAGGGAATTCCAACTGAAAGGCAAGCATTTTTTGACTGTGGATGAGGAATTTGGATCCCTGCATCGGATTGATCATGAGAAGCAACCTGAAGTGTATCCAAATTCGTTGGAAGATTAGTATTGCAGCTTTTGGTGCATCATTGTTATTGTTGTATGGAATCGAGACAACCATGTTGGAAAAAACAACACACTATTATGAAGATATAACCATGTTTACGTTGGTTCATAGACTTTCAGCAATGATATTCACTGAACTAGATTCCGATGTTTAAGATGGCACTCGTAGATGCTAACGCATGGCAAGCTTTTGATTGGAACGCACAGGCTAGCTACAATGAGAACACTGATATATATAGTCATTAATATTCTTTATCATGATTGGGCATGATTGGGAAATATGTTGCAGAAGGAATTGAAGAGCCTCGTAGATTGAAAGGTGTCTTCCAAGGAGAAGGAATGAGACTCTTTTAGTTTATTTAGAACCAACTAACACACATGACTAATTCAATTTGTACAATAGGTTATTGAAGAGTATAATACAGGAAAGGTAAGTTCTGCATAATGAGTACAAAATATGGATAAGTAGGATAAACCAATTTTTAGTCATCATAATTACTGCATATGATGTGTAATCTGCTAACAAGTATCCCTATGGGGATGGCTGAGAAGGTATAGAGTTTATTATCTCGTCTTTGGAACCATTCTGGTATTAGATAATGACGTAATTATTGGACACATTATGCCTGTTCTGTATGGATCTGTTTTTGAATTGACAAATTGCAGAATTTCAATGGTTGATGGTTTGTATGTAGAATATTTTATTTTTCCAAGGAAGAAGTGCCACCAATGTTTAATTGTTTAAACTATGAAAAAATTCCTTAGCATATGCAGCATAACCTAGCTTGGCATGGAACAGAGCTTCAAAGTGATAAACCATGGGATGCTCTCCCTATTTAAGAACGACACCTATGGAAAATTATGAGGAATTTGTCTCTTAATTCAAATGGCTTTTTAACATCAGAGTGCAAGTGCTTCTGAGTATTGGATGTCTTTGAGATGCTAAAAATACTTTTCAGCTCAACCACCTATTGGAATGATTTGCTTAAGAGGATGAAAAGTAGAAGAGTAGTGGTTATTGAATATCACATAGAAGTTGATGCTTCCCAAGAAATGCTTTACCTCATTTCTATTAGTGGATTTAGGCTGCTGTTTGAGCAGTTGATTTTCTCAGGATCTACATGTATGCCCTTAGAGCCAATTAGAAATCAATGGTACGAAATGGAATCTTGTTGAAAGAAACACTTTTTAAATTTTGTTTTTGAGTAGGTGTTGTGATAGATGATTCAACACAGTCTTAGTTCTGCAAATTATTCTTCCATGTTGGTTTGTAAACCAAGATGTCATCAACGTATGCTGACAAAGTTCTCAAGGTAAGGTTTGAAGATGAAGTTGGTTATATGTATAAAGGTGGCAGAATCATTAGTGACAATAAAGGCCATGACTAGCCACTTGAAGAGCTTAAACATAGTTTTGAAGGTTGTTTTCCAACTGCCACTAGCAACCATGCAAACTTGATGGCTGCTTAGGGCCTACTCAAGAGGTTTGCCTCTTGCAGCTAATCAATAAGCTTATCAAGACTCAATCCAGGAAAGAGGTCAGCTATTTTTAACTGTGATTATTTTGAGTGCATCCTTGTTTTTACATAACAACCACTCATCTGCATTTTTTGTAACTAATGAATTTTGGGATCCCTAAGGAGACGTGTTGCATTGAATCTTACCCAGAAAGATTAGTTGTGCTAGTTGTTTCTCTAAACCAATGCTCTCCATGAAGGTAGTTTAATAGAGAGATTGATTAGTTAGCGAAGAGTCAAAAATGGGTTCAATAGAATGTTGAATGGCCTACATGGGAGGAGGCCCCTAAGGTTTCTCGAAGACATTAGAGCAAGCATATATTATTTATTTCATTGCCTTCAATGGAAGATGTTGGGTAAAATTAATAGTGATTAAGATATCCTAATTGTCAATCCAGGATGTAAACTTGTGAACTGTGTGCAGGCAACGGAAGCAGATCTAAAAACCTAAACAAAACTTTGCAAATCAACTAGAAATTAAAATCAAATAACAATTCGGCAAACAAACTGGCTTAAAATGCAATAAGAAGAAGTGAAACCTGACAAGGGGCAATCATCAAGTCACTTCAGCCTTACCTGATTGCTATATCAGACCTGAAAAGGATCAAAGCAACAGAAATGATTTAGAAATGAATGCAAGCAGATAACTCTACCTAGGAGGCTCATTGCTAGATGCATTTAGCGACTCTAGTCCCTGTGCAGCAGTATCACTTGCTGGAGTTCTTGGTTGCTTCATTATTCCCTTGTACATCCCAGATTTTTTCTTTGGTCAACCCCACTATAAGCCTTCCAACACCAGTCAAGTGTCGTTGTATGGGGGATGACCAATTCTTTTGAGAGAACAAGAGTTCTTGGCTGCACTTGTCAAGCTGCTCCCACTATAAGCCTTCCAACACCAGTCAAGTGTGGTTGTATGGGGGATGACCAATTCTTTTGAGAGAACAAGAGTTCTTGGCTGCACTTGTCAAGCTGCTCCCACTATAAGCCTTCCAACACCAGTCAAGTGTGGTTGTATAGGGGGTGACCAATTCTTTTGAGAGAACAAGAGTTCTTGGCTGCACTTGTCAAGTTGCTCCCAACTAACCTAAAACACACAAGCTTTCAAAAAGAAGGAATAATTTCGACACACTATGCAGAGAACCCTTACAAACAACACAAACCCTAAGCTACGCTTGAACTGCCCTAATTTATGCAAACCCTAATTCATGCACCAACCACAAAACCCTAATTAATCTACAAAAACCCTAATTTTATCTCTGCAGTCTTAATTCACATAGCAGCAATGCAATCATGGCTTGTGTATTAGCGTTGCAACGCTAATTGCAGCTGTGATGACTTTAGCCCTAAACTACAAGGTAAAGTTTAAACTCTAATGCTCATGGATAAAGGCAAATACTTTGAGTTTGCACTTCAGCACTGGTATAACAATGAATGGAACAAGTTCTGCTATAGGTATTAAGTTAGCATTGCCAGTTAAAAACTTCAGATCACTGTTGTAAATATAAAATCATCAGTACAACCTCCAAAATGGAACAGAATTATAGGGGGTTTTCATGTATTTTTATGGAAGGACCTGTGTGGTGATCTTTAAAGAACTCTTAACGTACAACACATTCCAACTGTCTTATCAGCTTGTGGAGAAAGAAAATCTAATATAATTGGATTAGCTCTGTCAATGAGTAAATACTGCTGAAATTACAACATAAATTTGTGAATAACGTGGGATTGCAAGAGCTCATAAAGGTTGTTTTAAATGACAATCTCACCATACTTGCGGGCTGAAATGTTACTTCTCTGTTCTAGGGCTTCCAAAATGGGCACAATTTATATTGACAAAGTGGAAGAATGCAGAGAAAAGGAAGGGGCTTCATACCCTATCCCTAAACAACGTTATACCCAAAACACAGATGCGTATATAGATCAAATTTCCAGCGCTAATACCACAGTATTCAGTGTTAAATATGTGACAATATGAATTCAGAATTTAACAACAAGCTACTTGCAATGCCAGCTTCAAGAGTTCAATTGGTAATTCAATAACATTTCCATAAATGACGGCAACTAGTTGTGTTTAATTAAGAAAAATGACAATTTGAAACTACCTCAGAAATACTGCAATTTGTTTGGAGTTCAATAGGGTTTGTATTGATAAAAGAAGTCACCACAAAACTTGAATGAAAACTACTTAACATACGCCATAAACAAAGATCATTAACCATTCATCGAAGAGCATTAATAATGAAATCAAATCTTGGTTACATGAACCACCTAAACTATCATATTCAATGAGATCTCATTCAAACCAAAAACAAAATCAATCACAGAAGAGGATACAGAGCTTCTCCACTGGAATGGTGGGCCCTTGCCAATCCGGAAGGAGAAGCCTACGAAGCTACGATCACACCCAGAGGTACTAGCACTTCAACAAGATAATTTCATTAACTTAAGAGAATAGTTGCACAATCACACTTCAAAATACAGCCATAAAACAGAGTAGACAAGTCTTGTACAAATTCAGAGTACACAAGTCTTGTACAAATTCAGAAGTATTAACCTAAGAGAATGGTTGCACAGCCACACTTCAAAATACAGCCACAAAATAGAGTATATCAGTCTTGTACAAATTCAAAAGTAATGCAATCTCGCTCCAGGGTTAACACACTCAGTTTTTTACAAGGTTTGTGAGACATGACATATAGAATGCTACTGTCTAATGGATAAGATATGCTGTCTGATCTCTAGGATCAGAGGGTGATATACTGTCTTGGTTTTTCAAAAGTAGTTACTTGAAAACACAAATTTAAAGAACAATCTGGAAGAGTGGCTTCGATGCATATCTCTATCAAGCCAAACCCGGATCCTGGTGTCTTTGGCAAATTTACCTTGTAGATATCGCTGAAGCATTGAATGGAAGGCTCCATAGAAGATCTTGTCGAACTGGCTGAATAGTCTTGACCATTTCATGTGAATGCACGTACTTAATCAAAAGGCTACAACAACATAAGGATAATATTTCTTCATAGGTAAAGAATATTCTCAAATTCTAATTAATCAAACCGAAAACTTTAGGAAATAAATATAGAAAAGGATATATTTACCTTAGGCATGAGATCATAGAGTTGGAGTCAAATGTTTAAGTATTTGGTGGAAAATGAAGACTGAAGTGTGATGTTATAAAGGGTTTTGAGGAGCAAAATAGTAGTTTTAGGATCACAAAAATATCCCAAAATAAAGGTTCAACGTCCCCCCTAACCGAGGTTTTTGCATGCCCTCATGAAAAAAGAATCACCAAAACTGCAAGTCACCAGAGAGGGCTATGAAAGTCTAGTTGCCTCCACTAAGATACTAAGCCCAGAACATGTAGTGCTGGCCCTCATTCTTTTTTCAGGCCCAGAAGTAAACATTTTCCTCATCTGCCTGTTTGTCTTCTTGTTATCTTCCTTCAATTCTCTTATCTCCTCTTGATACTTTTTGCTTTGCTTCTTTAATTGTTTATTGTCACTTTTTATGCATCTATTAAGGATCATCAGTTCCAACATCTCTTGCTTGAGCCTTTTAATTTTCTGAGTCTTTTTCCTCATCTTCAACTCCATTTGATTTTTGATAGTGTATTCTGTTATAGAACCTTCAGGCTCTTCTTCAGGAAGATTAGGAACTGTTGGGCTTGGAGGTCTAGGGGCCTCTAGGTTTCCTTCTTTGTCTCCTGCCAGGGAGAAAGAGAACTGTTTAGGACCTCCTAGAAGCATCTCTGAGCCTCGAGAATCATGTGACCAAGTAGGTTCAGGAGAAAACTTATTTTGCCTTTCCTGAGGCTCTGCAGAATTGAAATATCCATTGTGCGGGCCACTATCTTCCAGGTCAACGTCCAAAGAAATGGGGTGCTGCCTACTTGCTGCCTTAGAAATATCTCTTTCCGGTTCAGATTCTTTTTCCTGAAGATTGCTCCTCCTAGATTGAAGTCGAGTCATATTTCTAGTGATTCTCCTACTAGGTAGGAGTATGATCAGAGGAGGTTTATCTGGAGATTCCTCAACTGCTCTCGTTTTCCTGGGCTTCCTCACTCGAGGAGGGATTTCAGCCATTGGAGAGTCCAAATGTTCATTTTGAGAGTTCTGTCCTCCCTCATCCACCATGAATTTGTTTGCTTCTTCTACCTCAGGTATGGAATTAATGGTCAAATATCCCTTTAGAAAAGCATCCCAAGTACTGTTCTTTTTCTGTAACTCCTCTACAATCAATAATTTGATCAGCCCATAGTGATATAGGCTGCCTTTACGGTTTCTAACATTTCTTTGGACTAACATAGCCATTTTGCATAGGCTTTGCCACAAATAGTAAGGGAAATTGATTAGATCGTCAGATTCAAAATGCTTGAGTATTCTAATATGGTATTGAAAGGTATAAGCATACCCACCCTCAAAAGTGATGAATCTCTGCAAAATGGCCAGCAAAATCCTCCATTCATCCTTCAGCCACACCCTGGGGACGCCTTTTGACCAATTAATATTCTTGTATCTGCGCTTTAAAAATTGATTGCAGACCTGAGATTTAAGTGGAGGCTTCTTCCACCATCTCTCCCCTGTTTGAGGAAGACCAGTAACCCTAGCCACTGTATCCTCTGTGACTTCAAATTCCAGTTCACCAACCTTAACTCTGCGTCCATTAAAATTCTGGGCAAACTGCAATGCCACTTGGTCATCATATCCTCTGAATTTGGCAAAAAACGCAGGCCATTCTGTCCCTTCAAGAAGTCTTAAACACAGTTGGTACTCAGGGATGGCCTCAAGAGCCCACTGAGAGCTTGGTTCGTGCCTATCTACAACCATTCTGCCAGCAAACAAAACTTTATCCCCCTCTATATCAATTGAACTGCCAAATAAAACATTACCCCCTCTGTATCAATTGAAATGCCAATTCGAACAAAATCAAGAGTAGAGTCTTTGAACAGAGAACTTCAAAATTGAGCTTTCAGATTTGGAAACGATGACAGAACTTGGGAACTGTAAACATACAGTAGGCTTAATTTGAGACAGACCCCACAACCCACAAAAGTTGCTACCAGTATCATATGACCATTTAAAAATTTATGCATGTCCCAGAAATCTCACGAGTAGAATTCAAAAGTCAAACTGGAGCGTGCGTGGCAATTAGATTAGAAATATGACAACCAAGTGTACACTCCATTCCCTTAATGATGCGAGTGATACTCCCAAGGACCGTTAAGAAACTATCATAGCAAACAATCAGTTGTCTATAATGTGATTTTTTGGAAATTTTGGTGACCGGAAGAAGAGGTTAAATCTTGATTTGTTGCAATTAAAATGGTTTTTTAATTGCATATTTGGATTCAGCACCTTGAAAAACCCCTGGGACGTTTTGATTGTGCAGAAACTAGCTATCAAACTTGCGATTCCAATAAATTGCTGTCGGATTCTGATCGGAAAAACCTACCGGAAGCTTTCAAAAAATCGCATTATAGACAACTGCGATCGAATATGACTATCATTGGAAATCTGTATCAAATGAACTGCCAAATAAAACTTTAGCCCCTCTGTATCAACTGAAATGCCAATTTGAACAAAATCAAGATTAGAGGCTCCAAACAGAGAATTTGAAAATTGAGCCTCAGAGCTGGAAATGCTGACAGAACTTGGGAACTTTAAACATATAACATACTTAATTTGATATTACAATTTAAAAATTTACGTACAGCCCAGAGATCTCACCATTCAAATTCAAATGTGGAGTCTGTGTGGCAATTAGATTGGAAATATGACAAGCAATTGTACACTCCCTGTAATGATGCGAGTGATACTCCCAATGACTTTGGAGATACTATCAAAGCAAACAAATCCACTGATCGTATATGACTATGATTGGAAATAGAGAGCTCCATTATAGTGGATAGGGGACAGAGCAAATGAAATAATCAAATTTAGTTTTGGCTTGAAAAAAATTATTGTTGTAATCATATAAGGGAGAGATTCCTAATGTTGTGTGGGGATTATTAATTGATATAGTAATGGTTCCACTAAATCACCATAAATTGAGACTTTTGCAACCAATATTTAAACAAAGATAAATAACATTAAGTATAAATAAGTATTAATTTATGTCTAAAATTTCCTCATACATTGACTGGGCTCACAACTGTCCATAAATAGTATCTTAATACTTAAGAGTGAAAACCATATTGGCCCAACTAGAAAACAACAAAACCATAAATGCTTCCAAAATAATCTATTCCAGAAGTACAAAGTAGCAGTGACTTCAACCCCCACTCATTAGCGCTGAAGCTTTGTATCCCAAATAAATATCCATACTTACACATAATAAAAGGGAATGTATGTCAGTCATAATTGTCGTGTTGTTCAACAACAAAACCCCCTATGTTCAATAAATAACACCCAACTCAATAACATTTAAACCCACTTTGTTCAATAAATGACACCCAAACCCAATAACTGCAATAAATGACACCCAATTCACTCTATTTCTCATTAAAACAGATTAAAGGACATGGATCAACAAATAACAAATTCCCAACCATTAGATCACATCAAATTAAATCCAGACCACACATTCAAAATGAAGCCATTGCAATCCATGTCCATCCATGTCCACCAATTAAATTCAAGTGCCAAAAACTATAAAAGAAGTCCACCCACTGTTGAAGTTGCATCTTATGTTTTCAAACTATTCAGCAAACTTGAAGACAACATCACAAAACAGTTGCCAATATACCCAGGTTAGTTATATCAATTACAATACATTTGTTGAAATCTGTGCAACAAGAAATGTTAAATTTAGAATGTGCTAAAAATAGCATGTCTAAAAATAGCAGTTTAACTAGTGAGGTCATTCGCCACATTGGGTGAGAGGTGAAACTACTAAAAATAGAAAGTTCTAAAAATAGCATTTCTGGGTCCCTTCCTAGTTATAGCAGTCCCTAATCTATCTATAGGAAGTAAAATTAATTTTGGTCTTACCAGCAATTTGAAATATTAATTAATTAATTCTCCATGAGTTAATTAGTTAAGGAAAAGCAAACATGAAGTCTTTGTGAGAACATGCGATTATTTCTCCACTAATTAGGGAATGTTTCCTTAATTTGCTCCACTGATTGAGGAATTCGGATGAGGGAGATATCGCTGATTTAAAATCAGCGTTTTTTCAAGAAAATTTCGTAATGGTGGGAAAGTGGAAATAGATTGGTGTGCTAGCCAAGAACCTGTATGCACTTGAGGTACAAGATGCATGCAAAGCCTTGAGGAGCAAGACAAAGGTTAGAGACTTCGTGGTTGAGAGGGAGAGTAAATTACCTCTCAACATGCAGCCTCAGAAGAAGTCTTAGACGATTGTGCAGGAGCCATGATTGGTGCAGCAGCTTCAAGAGGTTGTGGAGTAGCCACAACAGGGGAAGTTGAGCGGAAATCGAGTAGAGATATCTACTCATGCAGAGACCTCCAGTAGGGGGAAACTTCGAGCCAGGTGGGCTGAGGGATCACATGCAGCCATACCTCCAGGTAGGAGGTGGGGTGATGTGGAGTGATCGTCCCAAGAAGGATAGGCAAGGTCCTTGAGGTATCCAACCTCTTGGATGAGACCTTGCTAAAGGAGCCCCGATGTGGAGTAGCAGGAACTCACTGATTGGGTAGAAACAGATGCAGAGGGAACGACAGAGAGAGCGACATTGCAGGGAATCCCAAGACAGCATATAGCTAGCAGGCTGCAGCAATGCGAAAGGCACAAGTGTTTTGCACAGTGCTAGGTGGCACAAGAGAGGTGTGCAATGGTGCGAGATGCATTGAGACGTTGTAGTAGCACAGATGTCAAAGAGGGAGCACTTGTCAGCAACAGGTAGAGCTTCAGCATCAGAATATGTTCCTAGCCCAACAGAGTGGTCAATTGGGAGTGTTTTTGTTCCAAGTGTTGTTGGAGCAAGTGGACCGGGTAGATGTGTTGCATGCAGAACATTCCAGAGTTACAGGACTGGCTTCGAGAGAAAGTCTTTCTTCTTGAGAGGGAGTGTTGAAAAATGTGCAACAAGAAATGTTAAATTTTGAATGTGCTAAAAATAGACCTGTTAAAAATAGCATGTCTAAAAATAACAGTTTGGCCAGTGAGGTCATTGGCTACATTGGGTAAGAGGTGAAACTGCTAAAAATAGAAAGTTCTAAAAATAGCATTTCTGGGTCACTTCCTATTTATAGCAGTCCCTAGTCTATCTATAGGAAGTAAAATTAATTTTGGTTTTACCAGCGGTTTGGAATATTAATTAATTAATTCTCCATGAGTTAATTAGTTAAAAAAAACAAACTTGAAGTTTTTGTGAGAACATGCAATTATTTCTCCCCTAATAGGAGAATATTTCCTTGATTTTCTCCACTAATTGAAGAATTAAGGATGAGTTCTATATTGAGAGAATCAATTGACTTAATTCTAACTAGTCAAGTCCAGATATATTATTTAACAAGTTGTTAAATTTTCTATATTCAGTTTGTTAATGCTTGCATGCATGTGACCACTGATAATTGAGTATTTTCTCATGGATAACTGATGCATGGCAGTTTAGACAAAGACCTAGTTGAGATCAGATGAGGAACAGTGTACTATCAGATACTAAGATATTTCTAGTAAGTATTCCTTGCATGAGGAAGAAATCTATTTTCTTCTATGACTACATGGTGGACCTAAGGTGACAACAAGTATGATTAGGCCAATTTTCAGCTTATATAATAAGGCCTAGGTAGTCCATGATTTTCATCTTCTGATTGAAGATCATCAGGATCTTCTGATTACAGAGAGAGTAGGATAGCTATTGAGCTTATTCTTTTTGTATGTTGAAGAGGATTTCCAATTGATTGATAATACAATGTTGGGGTTTTATGCTAGTTCTTTCCCCAGTGATATACTCTGTGTTATGTGTGATTGATTTCTCCATATCAGTTATATGTGTTCTTATTGATGTTGCTCATGGTTGATTAAGCTTCCGCTAAATTGTTTGTAGAAGTAGGTCAAGTGTTTTGTTTTAGTGCATTTCATTACCAGGTGATCTACAAGTAGGAAATTTTTACATGGTATTAGAACTAGCTGATTTGTAAAAAATGTTCTACATGATATCAGAGCTAGCTGATTTGTAGAAAAATTCTACAAAATTCTACACTTCTTACAGTTTTGTTTTCATTTATTAGAGTTCTTACAGTTTCAGTTATTACAGATTCAGTTTCACTTTTATGAAAATCAACACACAACTTATAGTTCTATTTCACAATTCACCTTCTTATAGATTCAGTTTCACTTTCATGAAAATAAACACACAGCCTACAATTCTATTTCACAATTCACCTTATTGAAAAACATAATCAAATGACTACTACTTAAGAAGAGCCGACATATAACCAGGAGGATGAGACGAACACAGAATGTAAGGGAAATACTATTAAGGAGCACTGAGATATAACCACAAGGATATGACAAAAATAGACAGTAACGAAAAGACTGTTAAGGGGAACCGAGTAAGGAAAATAGAGTACTTTGATTTCATAAAACAACATTAAAGACTTTGCAATACATCAATTTCTCCATGGAGAATTTATCTTTTCCTCTCTATACTTCTTTACTTCTCTTGGTTTGATGGTTACATAATCTGTCTGGCCATAAATGCTAAAAGCATAGCTAGATGGTTTCACAAACAACCATTGAATAAAAAGTAGGTTATAAATATAGCTATTTAGAAAAGTTAAAACCATTCCTTAAAATAAAAAAAATGAATGCCTTCAACATACTTAATTTTTTCAGTTCAATTTTTTAAAATTTTTTATGACTGATAATAAAAATTGGAAACCACATAACCACACAACTGCTTTTTATAGAGTTTTTATAGAGTTTCTTATTTCAAACTTTAATTTCTCCATTCAATGAGATAAATGTTTTAAAAACCTAAGATCTTTTCTCACGCATCTTCAGTTAAGTTTTCTTTGTCCAAAATGGGAATCTTGATTTATGTGAAAGTCTATTGTAATGGGAATAAATGAAATTCCGAATGAAAGCATCACCGAGATCTCTCATGGCTTTCAAGCTGCCCAGCCTTACTGTGATTATGACAGGCATAACACTATTCTGGAGCATATGACCATATTTTGTTTGAGTTTCCAAACTAATTACAATGCCTGGAATGGTGGCCATGGACTGCAATGGAGAAATTGGCATACTGAGACATTTTTGGCAATGCCAAACATCAAAAATATGGAAAATGATATTTGAAGCGTTAAATTTCCATTTAGAATATTTTTGCGTAACATTTATCATTCCAAAATGGTCTTGAATTCAAATTGTTTTCCTTGACTTTTTGTCCTGCTTATTCCTAGCTTTCTGCCCATCTTCTGAGGTAAAAGAAAGTTGTAATTTGCAATGAGAGACTACGAAGTAATGCAATTCAACTTTTTGGGAGTCAAATCTATGAAATATTATAATTGAGAAGATTTCTTGGAAACATGGTCCAACTTTTCCTTTGTTTCAGTTACCCCATTATCGAGCATTTCTTTCTCTTACATGATGAAAGCATGGATTCAAGGCTTTTTATGCACATAACTACCAATAACCAAAACATCACAAGTTGTGATCAATAGAGTAACTGAATGTGAAGGAACTTCTTCCTTGGCCATAGCCATGGTTCTAATGATGCTAGCATGTGCAATATCACTAGCATATGATACGAGACAGAGTGAAATAAAATATATGTGCACATTTCACTCGCTTATGCCTTAGCTAAAACACTGTGTAAATAGGTAAACAAAGGTCAATGGAGAGACTCAAAATGTAATAATCAAAATTGACTAAGCTAGAAACTCAAGATAATTTGGCTTTTGGTTGCCTATCCTCCAAATGACCTAGGACAAGATTTTACTTTAATCTTGATCTATCACCTGGAAACCAATGTTATGTGTGTCATGCAAATTATGGGTGCTGACTATCGTATTTTTTTTGTGCTACATGGATCAAGTTTGTCTAGCTTTGGATATTTTCGCTTTTTGGTCACAGGCCTTCCTCTTTTCCTTGGCTTTTTTTCTTGCTTATTCCTAGCTTTCTCCCCATCTTCTAAGGCAAAAGAAGGTTGTAATTTGCAATGAGAGACTACGAAGTAAAGCAATTCAATTTTTTGGAAATCAAATCTATGAAATATTATAATTGAGAAGATTTCTTGGAAACATGATCCAACTTTTCCTTTATTTCAATTACCCCATTATCAAGCATTTCTTTCTCTACATGACGAAAGCATGGATTTAAGGCTTTTTATGCACATAACTATCGATAACCAAAACATCACAAGTTGTGATCAATAGAGTAACTGAATGTGAAGGAACTTCTTCCTTGGCCATAGCCATGGTTCTAATGATGCTAGCATGTGCAATATCACTAGCAAATGATACGAGACTGAGTGAAACAAAATATATGTGCAAATTTCACTTGCTTATGCCTTAGCTAAAACACTGTGTAAATAGGTGAACAAAGGTAAATGGAGAGACTCAGAATGTAATAATCAAAATCGACTAAGCTAGAAACTGAAGATAATTTGGCTTTTGGTTGCCTATCCTCCAAATGACCTAGGACAAGATTTTACTTTAATCTTGATCTATCACCTGGAAACTAATATTGTGTGTGTCATGTAAATTATGGGTGTTGACTATCGTTTTGTTTTTGTGCTACATGGATCAATTTTGTCTAGCTTTGGATATTTTCGCTTTTTGGTCACAAGCCTTCCTCTTTTCCTTGGCTTTTTGCCCTACTTATTCCTAGCTTTCTGCCCACCCATCTTCTGAGGAAAAAGAAAGTTGTAATTTGCAATGAGAGACTACGAAGTAATGCAATTCGATTTTTTGGAAGTCAAATCTATGAAATATTATAATTGAGAAGATTTCTTGGAAACATGATCCAACTTTTCCTTTATTTCAGTTACCCCAGTATCGAGCATTTCTTTCTCTACATGATGAAAGCATGGATTCAAGGCTTTTTATGCACATAACTATCGATAACCAAAACATCACAAGTTGTGATCAAGTAACTGAATGTGAAGGAACTTCTTCCTTGGCCATAGCCATGGTTCTAATGATGCTAGCATGTGCAATATCACTAGCAAATGATAAGAGACAGAGTGAAACAAAATATATGTGCACATTTCTCTTGCTTATGCCTTAGCTAAAACACTGTGTAAATAGGTGAACAAAGGTAAATGGAGAGACTCAGAATGTAATAATCAAAATCGACTAAGCTAGAAACTCAAGATAATTTGGCTTTTGGTTGCCTGTTTGGCTATTACTAAAAATCTAAGTTTTCTTCCATTTCCATCCAATTACATCACTGCAGTGGAAACGTAGGGATGTTGTCAACGGATAGGTTTGGAGAAAGGGATGCTGAGGCATGAACTCTATTTGTAATCTTCGACTTCTGTAATAATACACATTCCAATGTCAGCCAATCACTTACAGAAAACAACAAAACAACAAAAAAAAACAACAAACAACAAAACAATATTTTAAGTAGTCAACCCGAACAAGAGATCTATTGGGAAATGCATAACAAAACCAATCAATACAGTCATGGTATTTCAAGTGTAAAGACAAGTTATGAAAACAACAATCACTGATAATTTTGAAGACATACAACAAAATGATTCTCTATATTTTATTTTTCAAGGATACTAACATACATGTTGATAATTTCCTGTAATAAAAAAGTATTTTTGCCTTGTATGAAAGCATAATTTACAAATATTCTAATGTCTAAATGCATGAATAATTTTACAGGTTGTTGCATCTATGGCAAAAGGAAGTTATGTTGCTCGTACAAGGAGAAGTGGCAGGAGAGTGACAAGGGGTGCACAGCTGCGATGCACATCGTCTAATGAGGACAGGACAGCTGATGTCAATGTCAACAATGCACCAGGGAACATTGTTGAGGATGACCTTGTGACAACAGCTGATGTTAACACACCATCAGCCACGAAACCACCATCAACAATAGTCCAAGGGGAAAGTTCAACTAAAAAGATCAGTGCATAAGAGGATGGACAAAAGAACAAATGTTAGTTGCAATTGAAGACATAGAGTTTAATGGATACTCAGTTCGGGCATCTGTAAAAAAACATGGTATTCCTCTGTTAGGCCCCTATACTACTAGTGTAACCCCTTATTGTTATTAGTACAACCCACTTATTATATTGATGTACCCATGTAGTGCCCATATTGTTACTATTGTGCCCCATAGAAGCCCACTATTGTTATTAGTGTGCC
>APFE030223462.1:0-18599 GCA_000404065.3 Pinus taeda | reverse complement strand
AATGCAATTGGTACTTCAATCCTAGGATTTTATCTATTCAAAGGTAAAAATCAACTGAAAAACTATATACAGAACTGTGAACCAGGTGCATGCATGGCTACACATCCCCATGCATGGATGACTAAAGAACTGTTTCTAAGTTGGCTTTTTCACTTTGCTGCATCGGTACCAGGTGGCGTCTCGCCTAATAAAAACCACCTATTGAAAGTAGATGGCCATGGGAGCCACATGGTTGTACAAACAATTGAGGAAGAAAAGGATTTAGGCATCGACCTGTTGACATTGCCCGCTCATACCACTCACACACTGCAACCCCTTGTTGTTAGTGTGTTTGGCCATTTCAAGAACTATTTCAAGTCGGAGCGCGCTACATGGATGGTAAAGAATCCAAGGGTTGAGGTGAAAAGGTTTGAGCTAGCAGAGCTTGCAAGTAAAGCTTTTAAAAGGGCTTTGACACCATCAAATATCAAGGTTGGCTTTAGGAGGACAGGAATATGACCACTGAACTATGATGCTCTTATGCATGATACTAGTTGTAGCCAAGCGTTTCATGTGGATGGTCAGGAAGAAGGGAATGCCCAAACAGGTGTTGAAGTGTAAGAAGTAGATGACCAAGATGATGTTGTTGCAGCTAGTAATATGATTTCCCTATCTCAAGGACACTTATATGCTGAAGATGATGAAACTGTATGTGAAACACAATATAACCATGAACAAATTCGCAGTAACATGGAGATCATTCCACCAACTCAAGAACATGAAACTCCTGTCGCTGATATTGTTAATGACATTGTTGAACATGCAGTTGACAATGACCAATTGACATTGCCAAGCCAAGTAACTCCACCTTCATGGCTAGCAAAAGCAATGATTAATATGAATGCACTTAGTGTCTCAACAACCAATGAAGAAAGCATGAACATGCCCTCACAACCAGCAGAATTGAACAGTGAAATTGTTCATTTTTTTGTGGACAATAGATCAATGGAAGAAGATGAAGCACATAATGAGGCATCAAATGAAGATAATGATATAGCTCAATCAGTTCCATCATATATTGAAAGGGAAGTACCAAGCAATGACATGCAGGTGGGAGGGATGGAGAAGACACTTGGCCGGTTCCTAAAGCTACCAGTAGAGAGAGTATCAATGAAAAAAAAGCAAGGTGCACCGGGTAGTCTTCGTCTGGGCCAAAGCTCACAGTTACTCACCTCAGAGGACTATATAAACATGTTAAAAAAAAAAAAAAAAAAAAAAATTGAAATGCAAGAATTGAAATAGAAAAAGAAGGATCTAGTCAAGCAGAAGAAGGCAGCAAGGATTGTCACAGCGCAACGTCGAGCAGATGAAAGGATTGAAAGACATAAAGCAAGGCAAGTTAAGGACCAACAAAAACAAATGGCAAGACAGGAAAGGGAAAAACGAAAGGCACAACAAATGCTTGAAAAGGAACAAGGGATGATCAATGTTACAAGAATAGCTGATGAAAGCAGGACTATTTCAAACTCATTGGACTCCATTGCAGATAATACATCATTATTGCAAGATCTCATAAACATTCAAGTGTCTCACTATCAAACTAAGGGTTTACCCACTTGCCTTGTTCCTACCAGAGTTCATGTCAATTCTATGTATGCTCATTACACACCTCCACTTAATGCAGGGGTCAGTGGTGCAAATGTGAGGTATGGGTACTCAATACCTCCATGGTTGGAAGTTGCAAATTGGAATTAAGCATATGGCAACAACCAACCATTTCCTAATCAACCCTTGACTGGTAGGCCAACCTACCTAGCTCAAGAACATAACTCGGGGAGTTTTGGCACTCAAGATTCTCAGGGCCATAAAGAATAGGGGTGTCATATGTTTTTGGTTATAACCACATTATGATGTGGATTTTCGATGGATTGTATCTTTTTGTTGTCACAAAAAAATTTTGGCTTACAACCTAGGTTGTTTTATTTCATAATGTGTGCGACATTGTAGCCAAAATCCATTTTAGAAGGAACATCTATAGTCTATTATAATGTAGAAATCTTACAAGATTCTTAGGATCATAAAGAATATGGGTGTCATATGTTTTTGGTTGTAACCACATTATGATGTGGATTTTGGATGGATCTCTCTCTCTCTCTCTCTCTCTCTCTCTCTCTCTCTCTCTCTCTCTATATATATATATATATATATATATATATATATATATATATATATATATATATATATATATATATATTAATAGATATATATAATCTGGAAGAAAAAATCTTTATATTTCAGAAAGAGAAATATACATGTTACATCCTCTGCAGGGAATTGGAAGTGGTTCACAGTGATTTTCTGTAAACTTGAATCATACACCAATCCTGCTGATATGTTGATTTCTCTGTAATATTTTTGAAATGTTAATAAAATTAAATTTCCATGTTTTGCCTTGAGTTGCATTATGATTCTTTTGAGAAATTAGAATTTCATTTGAGCCAATACAAGTGTGATCGAAGCAGTGGACACATAAGAGCCAGAGAAGTTGCAAATAAGCGGTACACTAGACATTCCACACTCCAGGACATTGTAAAGGCCAACAGAGCCATGTAAAAGTCCATAGTCACTAGTAATTCCAAGTACACACATTTCATTAGAGTGCCCTAGATTTCCTCACTGTGAAGTAAACATAACAATAGTGTGGTGGAATTTAATCAAAATGGAAAACCAGTGTCGTGATGTTTCTAGGTTCCTTTGGGTTTGGGGAAGAAAATTGTATTAATAAACAAAACATTTGTGTGATCTTGATTAAACAACTCCCCTTCACATTAATCATGGAAGTTGTCCTTTTTAGACAAGTTGTGAGTTGTGACTGAAAATGTTCAAAGGAATGCTTTTACTGCACACCAACACATGCTGTCTTTCGATTCAACAAACTTATTTATTGGAGAAAAATAAGTTAGTGCTAAATAAAGCACCTCACATAATCCCTATAAATATCTCAAATCTACGAACTACCATATGGTTTGAGGAAAGTGCATGAAAATAAGGAATTGTGAATCAACTTCCTTTCAATTTGAGCGAAATAAAGATACATGCTGACAAAATGAAAATGAAAATTCATGTTATGTCTCCACAGTATATAAGATGTGGAGGTATAGTTCCAGAGTCTTCTTAGAGCATAAACTATTAGAATGAACAGCATCATATCTCAAAAAAATAATTTTTGGCCAAGGCATGATAAATTTTATTATTAAACAATCAAAATATCAACAATGCTTCATATGGGACCAAAGTATGGTCATCCTAGGTAACTAACATGTCTTCTATGTAGCTAATCTACCCCCTCCCAGATTATCAAACTAGATCGAGACCAAAACATATCTAATAGTAAGCAGTTAACTGTTAGAACATAAAGATTAACTCAATAGAGCCAAAGGGTATACTAGGTTGATTTCTCTGTAATATTTTTGAGCCAATACAAGTGTGATCGAAGCAGTGGACACATAAGAGCTAGAGAAGTTGCAAATAAGCGATGCACTTGGCATTCCACACTCCACGACATTGTAAAGGCCAATAGAGCCATGTAAAAGTCCATAGTCACTAGTAATTCCAAGCACCTCCCATAATCCCTATAAATATCTCAAACCTAAGAACTACGATATGGAAATACAGATTTGAGTGAAATACAGATATGGAAATAACTACCATATGGAAATACAGATTTGAGCGAAATCTAAGAACTACCATATGGAAATAAATATTTCAATTTGAGCAAAATACATATACATGCTGATAAAATGAAAATGAAAATTCATGTTATGTCTCCACAGTATATAAGATGTGGAGGTATAGTTCAGAGTCTGCTTAGAGTCTGAATTTTTGGCCAAGGCAATCTACCCTCCTCCCAGATTATCAAACTAGATCGAGACAAAAAGATATCCAACAGTAAGCAGTTAATTGTTAGAGCACAAAGATTTACTCAATAGAGCTAAAGGGTATACTAGGTTGAATTCTCTGTAATGTTTTTGAGCCAATACAAGTGTGATCGAAGCAGTGGACACATAAGAGCCAAAGAAGTTGCAAATAAGCGGTACACTGGGCATTCCACACTCCAGGACATTGTAAAGGCCAACAGAGCCATGTAAAAGTCCATACAGCAAAACAAGGTGAACTCAAAATGGTTTCACTAAATGCTAGCTTCTCTATAGATCACAATACTAATATTACTTGTCCGAACCTAATGTAACACGATTTCAATCTAAAAAAAACAACAAAACAAGGCAAACTCAATATCTGCAGGTTTTTAACTCATACAAACCCCTTTGAGGCCTAATATTACTTGTTTGAACCTAATGTAACATGATTTCTGTCTTAAAAAACAACAAAACAAGGCAAACTGAATATCTGCAGGTTTTTAACTCATACAAACCCCTTTGAGGCCTAAGACACAAACATTGTTGTCAGAATATCAGAGCTAAGTAGATATCGTTATGCTCTATGCCAATTGCAAATGTTAAGTTTATTCTGTAGGTATTGCTGACAAAATGAAGTGTATAACAATGTTTTTTAATGGCTAATTGTGCAGGCATATCTAGTTTCCAAGATGCTTACAGAACAAGCAGCGCTGCAATACAGGAAATAAAATCCAGGGTTGGATGTGGTCACCATCGTCCTTGTGATGGTGGCGAGACTTGCCATTACACCCAATGTGCCCTCTTCAGTGGCAGTAAATGCGCACTCACCAAGTTTTCCACAACAGAAAAAGATAATACTCTCACGGCAGCAGCCACAGTGAAACATCGTAAGCCACTATGTAGGTAAACATGCAAACAGTCCTACTATAGCTTGAATTTAGAGACCAAAGAAAGAACAAAACCCTAAATAGATAAGTATGCATTTAAATCTAATTTCAGAGACCAAAGAAAGAACAACATAAGTTAAATACACTAAACCCTAAACCCCTAACCTGCAAAACCCTAAACCCCTAACCTACGAAACCCTAAACCCTCAAAACTTGCCATGCAAAGTTAACAAAAATTCGAATAAGGTGTTTTGTGTTGAAAAACACATAGAAATAACTGGTAGGATTAAAATCCTACCAGATAGAAGCCATGGATGGTCGCCACACCTTTGCTAGACCTTCTCCGGAGCTCGCCACACCTACAACGAGTTGGAAATTAGCCATTGGACAACAAAAAAAACTAAAAAAACCAAACAAAAAACACAAAAACCTGCAATTACCTATAAAAAAACCTTCGACCTCGAACTGGCTGAAACTGCTACTAGCTCCTCCCCAAACAACAAAAACCATGAATTAAACCACCACCAAAGAAACCCTAAACCACCGGCGGTCCAGAATGACCAACAATTCTAGGCGGAAAACCACAAGAAAGACAAAAACCATGTTCCAACCATGGACGCATATCGACAAACAATTGCGGACATCAGCTCAACCATGGCGGACTAAGCACGCAGGTTCTGGAGCCGTCCTGCGCCATCATTGGCGGAGGGCTTCGCCCAACAACCGGACCTGAACAAAAAAACAAACGGCAAACAACACATCGCACAAATGACGCGGAATCAACCCTAATCAAGGCACAAAACGATGTTTTAAAACCTTGACACGGTGCCCAACACATGGCAGTCCACGACGGACACCTATCATACTAATTTCATGCATATCACGTGGCGGTAGGTGAGGTGGAGGGGAGGGCACACAGGTAATGGCGTCCCTTCCCTAATGGTATTGGACAGACAGGTGGCCGGCATGCATATTATCTCATGTAATCATTAAATGTTGAAGTTCAGAACATAAGGTGTGAGGAATCAATGAATTTGCATGGATAAAGTAATGTGATACGTAAGAGGGCATTACAGGAGGCTCAATGTCTTATGTGGGCCCTGCAGTATATAAAAATGTGAAATATGAGAATCAGGGAAATTTGGGTTTTAGAATGTAGGATGTAGGATATGGAATATGGGGTATAGGAATATAAATGAATTTTAAAATACAAGAATGACTTGGGATAACGGAATGCCTTAGGAACAGGTAAAGATCAAATGTTCACGCATAGTGTTTTTTTTTTTAATTATAAGTAATTTCCTTTGCTTTTGGTAGACTAACAGAAAATCATTGTTTGGCCGTAGAAAAGTGAGACTATTAGACTTTGCGATCTTGAGACTGAATTTTATTTTCAGCATCGTATCATAATATTCTATATATGATGTCTCATATAAATATGATCATGTTATGGTTGACTTGTTATGCTATTTTCGAGTGAAGAAAATAATAATGACAATAGTGTTTATAATGAATCTATAATGAAAAAAAACCTTTTGTCATGAATTGAGTGATGGATAGATGAAAAATAGTAGTATAAAGACGACAAAACAAAAGATGGATAGTTAAAATAGCTTATGCTTCAAGATTTGTAATGAGGAAAATGTCAGTTGTTGAAGGAGTAGATGACTCTCCCTCTTTCTGAGACAATCAAACTGCTCTAACTTCCCTGTAAGTTTCCCCCTTTTTATTCACACTTCAAAATGTAGAGTAAATGATAGAACCATAAACAAGAGTCTTCACTTTAACCCAATATACAACCCAATACTAGCTGTGCGAACAATTGTGTTGAAATCGAACACAGAGGAGTCACTAGATTACCAACCAATAAGGTTTGCTATTAACCAGTGCGAGGCTGCTCACCGTTCATGTGAATGAGATCCAAGGTGTCGCTGGTACATTTTGTTAGGCATGAACAAATGTGTTGATGTCAAATGTCGAGCAAGATCCAGTGAGCATGAGGCATTGAGGTATCCCCAATGCGACCAACAAGAAGCCCTGCCATTGATGTATGCAGGTCGCTAGGTACCAAAAAGAGTCTCCAGCTTTGAACCTCCAGATAATGTGTTGATGTTGATGGAGGCAAAGTTGTCAGAATGTAGGCCTTAAGGAATCCTACATCATCTAACACGAGAACAAATGAATGATTTAAAGAAAAAGAAAGATGCAATAGAACAATCAAATAGCTCTCCAATTTTATTATGAGATAGCCAGCCAACAAGCAGGTTTTCAATCTAGCCCAGATCTAACTATGCCATGGAAACTAGTTTTCATAACTAGATCAACTTTTTTCTTTTTTTTTTTTATACTTGTTATTATTATTATTATTATTATTTATGTACATTTAATATAAAGAGGAAGAAAATTCATGTAGGGGTTACATAGGGAGAAGAGGACCCCATGCTAACCACCTCCATCTTGGCTTGTTGAAGATGATCTTGGACAAAGGCTTGTGATATAATCTCAGCCTATGTCCATTCACCACAAAAGGTGCTTGCTCCTTGTCGATTGCCTTTATCCTCACTGAGCCATTGCCAAAAATTGTGTCTATCTGATAGGTCCCAACCAATGTGTAGTAATTTGCCCTTGAAATTCTTAAATCTAGGATAAAAAAGAAGGGCCCAATCGCCAGGTTTAAAGTGTTTTTTCCTAATGAACTTATCATGCCACTATGCTCTTTGCTCTTGAACAAGAATATTACATTGGATGGCATCCTGACGGATCTCATCTTGTTGGTTGATTTTTAACACCCTTTACTTTTGAGCTTATGATAAATTTAAGCCTAGTTGCATTGCCCTCCTAAAGGTTTTAATTTGGAACTCAATTTAAAGAAGGACTTGCTTGCCGTAGACCAACTCATAGGGTGTGAACCCTGTGGTGGTTCACCAAGTTGTCCTATATGTCCATAATGCTTCTAGAAGCTTGTTTGTTTGATCCGTATGATGCAGTTGCACAATTTTGGTTAGGATAGCTTCTAATACTTTATTTGTTGACTCGACCAGACCATTTGCCTACAGATGATAAGGTATATATTTTATATGCTTGGTCTAATATTCTTGGACAAGAGATTGCATTGCCTTTGATGTGAACTGTGCTCCATGATCTGTCACTATTTCTCTAGGCACACCGAAGCGAGTGAAAATATCTTCGAAAAGAAAATCAATTACAAATTTCTCACTAACCTAATATAATGATTTAGCTTCTACACATTTAGTGACATAATGTAAAAACCAAAATATACCTTTTCTTCCGCTACGTGGGTGAGATAGGCCCGACAAAGTTCAAGGTCCATCACTCAAATGGCTCAACGAGCACCTGGGGTTGTAGGGGCTTCTCATCTACTCGATTCGGCTCCCCATCCATTGGCAACTATCACAGTTGTTGACATACTTCTTTGCATCTTTGAATAATGTAGACCAATAGTACCCCTGATGGAGCACTTTATAGGCAGTTCTTTTATCGACAAAATGTCCTCCACATGGCCCATTATGGAAAGCCTTAAGGATGTCATACATTTCAGATTTGAGACTTATGCGACCAGTTTCTTGTTGCAATTTGATTTCCGGATTCATCACATATAATTGTGTCAATCGACATTTTGAACCAACTAACGAGGTTCATCATCAAGATAAAAAGATGTGGAAGATTGATCACATAGGAGTTTCGGATATATAGGTAAAGGTAGGGTAAGAAAAGATAAGAATCGACAAGGAAACCCTAAATTGATAAATGGGAAGGTGATAAAATAAATTAATAAGATTATGTATTAATATTCTGGTGTGAATATTGATTAGCTTTTTTTTTATTATCTTTTTTTTTTGCACTCTGCAACTCTTCCTGGGCGCGCATCAAGCAACAACAGAAGTGCCCTATTCAGTGCGGCGTCGGTTGGCAGTGGCCTGCGGATATGCTGAAAACTGCAACGCCCTCGCATGGGGGCCTCGTCTACAGCCTAACACGGGCTGTTTTCCTCCTTGAGGACGACCTCAGACATGGAACAAGGCGATGGCTCCGAAACCCCACCAGAACTGGAAGCATTCAGGTCTCTTGTTGCAGCCTCAGTAAAACGTCAGCCTTTCGGACCTCAGCTCAAGTTCGTTAAAAAATTGGGAAGTATTCCAACGGTGTCTTTGCCGGTGGAAGACACATGCAAATCAACACTGAATCTCACCGAAAAAGGACTAATTAGTCAGTTTACAGGGTTATGGCCCTCCCTGAAAGGCGTTGAAGAGTGGGTAAAGCGCAACTGGATCCCCCTGGTCAAAGAAGGAATAAAAAGTCATTTCGTGGGCAAGGATTTTTTTGTGTTCATGTTTGAAAATGCAGAAGATAGAAGCCTGATTTTAATAAACGGGCCATATTTTATGGGCCCTCAAGGACTGTATTTGAATAAATGGTCCCCCGACTTTGACCCATCTCAAGATGTGCCCACGGCAGTGCCAGTTTGGGTGTGCCTTCCTCACCTTCCCCTCCACTGCTGGAGCTAGAACTCGCTGCAATCCATTGGAAACGCTCTTGGCAGATATATAGACCAGGCGGCAAGGAAGGATGAATACTCCTGTGCGAGAATATGTGTAGAGGTCGACCTAGAAATCGGGCTCCCTGAAGCCATCAAGCTCTCGGTGGCAGACTGGACGCATATCCAAGAACTAGACTACGAGCAACTTCCATTCAAATGTCGATACTACCACGAATACAGACACTTCGCAAGATATTGTAAGAAGAAAAACGAGGAAACTACAGAGAGAGAAAAAGGAGAGCAATGGAAGCAAGTAAAGAAAGCAGTAAATAACAGGCAGAACAACAAAAACAAAGGCAAGGAGATAGGGAATAAATTAGGACAAGAAACTGAAAGTCATCAAAATGTCGGGAGCAAGGAAGTCACCAGCGTAGTGGAGGACAAAAACCCTTTTGAATCTCTCACACCACCCATAGAGCCTCTGGAGAAAGAACAAGAAGATCCACCCCAACTCAACGACAACGACTTCCAAGATCCAGGTAACACATCAAATATGAATCCAAGTAATAACTCTTCTCCTTCATATGCAGACATAATTAAGCAGAAGAAGAAGAAGACAGAAAATGTTGGCTCCTCGGATGATGAGACCATTGAAAGGCCATCCAAGCGAGCCGGAAGGAGATCAAACAAGGAAGTTAGGGAAGAAGAATCAGAAAAGTAAAAAACCCTAGGAAGTCAAGCTACTATAGAAATGACCCTGGGAAGGAATACCAGGCCAAGGGTGCCCAAGGGAGGAGGCCCCACACCAACAAGTTGTAAATGATGAATCTAAATCTGGTCTCTTGGAACTACAGGGGTCTGGGAAACCCCACTAAGGCAGAGGCCATCAATGATTTAATGAAAATGGAACCCATAGACGTACTCATGCTCCAAGAGACCAAAATAGAAGGGGAGGTCCTTCTAAACACCAGCAATACTAAATGGAAATTTGATTCGGGGAAGGTAATCAGTGCAAGAGGCTCAGCTGGAGGAATAGGCACATTCTGGTCTAGGAACTTATTCACTCTTGGCAGATTTCACGAGACCCAACATTGGATATATATAGAACTATGGCACACAGCAAGCAAAGTTAAACTAGATTTGTTTAACATGTATGTCCCGGTGCATTATGAGGAGAAAAAAGAGTGTTGGAAGACCCTATCAAATTACTTAGAGCAATGTAGCCCTACGAATATAGTCATAGGAGGAGACCTAAATATAATCCTAGATCCTAAAGAAAAATGAGGTGGATCCTCTACAAGAGACCCCTTCCTCCCCACTGTGGAAAATCTCATCCAGTTATGGGACTTGGTTGACTTTAAGCCGGTGAAAGGAGCATACACTTGGACAAATAATAGAACAGGGGAACACCATATTTCAGCAAGGTTATATAGATTCCTCGTCAGCAGCGCAATTATGATGGACAGCAGAATAGTCTTCTCTAAGATCCTACCTAAACTAACATCGGATCACAAGCCAATTCTCCTGTGCATAAAGGAGGAAGAAGATCTCGGTCCTCTCCCATTCAGATTTAGTCCTCTCTGGGTCGAAAGAGAGGGGTTTCTTGAAACTGTACAAACAGCTTGGGAAAAAGATATCTTAGGCTCCCCAAGTTATGTATGGGAGCAAAAAATTAAGAGCACCAAAAAGGCACTCAAAGAATGGATAAAGAAAGTCGCCAGCTCCCCCACCAACCAGAGGAAAGAAGCAACAAAACAGCTGGAAGAAATTCAATTTGGGCTGGAAGAGAAAGCCATTTCAACCATAGATCTAGACAAAGAAAAATATGCCCAAAGGAAAGCATACAACTCCTTTAGAAATTAGGAGGAATTCTGGCGATTAAAATCCTGCAGCATGTGGCTCAAAGCAGGGGACAGGAACACTACATATTTCCATAGACAATACAGGGCCCGGATCTCGCAAAATCACATTGCAGAAATTACTACATCGAGTGGACAGGTATGTAGAGGATTTGAACAAATCAAGGAGGCAGCCGTTAAACATTTCCAAAACCTTCTCAGTGCTGGAAAAGATGGGAGCGAGGAGGACATAGAAGAATTCCTCACAAACATTCCCCAGCTAGTAAGTTCAGATGACAATGAAGCACTTCTAAGGCCAGCCACAAAAGAAGAAATATCAAACATAGTCTGGTCCATGGATCCAGATAAAGCCCCCGGGCCCGATGGATTTTCAATTCACTTTTACAGAATATGCTGGGAGATAATCAAAACTGATCTCATGAGAATGGTTCAAGGTTTCATGAGGAAGGCAAAAGTCGGAGGCGACATAAACTCAACTTTTCTCGCTCTAATTCCAAAGGAAGCCAATCCAAGCACATTCGATAGATACAGACCTATCTCATTATGCAACTTATCCTACAAGACACTGGCCAAGCTGATGGCAAATAGAATCAAACCATTACTTCAAAAATTAATCACTCCAGCTCAAGGAGGTTTTGTGAAAGGGCGACACATATTGGACAACATCATCCAAGTGAAGGAAGCTCTGCATTCCAGTCAGCTGCGTAAAGAACAAGGTATGTTAATCAAACTGGACATGTGCAATGCTTTTGATAGAGTAAATAGATCTTTTTTATACAGGGTTCTATTAGCTTTTGGCTTCAACCAGAACTTCATCAATTTAATTAAAGCCTGCCTGGAGAAGATATGGATAGCACCAATGATAAATGGCAGACCTGCAAACTTCTTCCCAACCACAAGGGGCCTGAGACAGGGCTGCCCCCTCTCACCCTTTCTCTACATCCTGATGGCAGATTCTTTAAGTAGAAAGTTAACTATGGAAAAACATAAAGGCAATATACCAGGGATCAGAATTGAGAAAGGCATAGAATCAATGAACCATGCATTATTCGCTGATGACTCACTCTTGCTGGGGGGGGGCTCTTCAAGAATAGCATCAACCTTCAGAACCATACTACAGAAATTTTGCAGCATCACGGGCGCACTAGTAAGTGAAAAGAAAAGTGCATTATATGATTGGAACATAGGCCAACACTCAATTGGGAAAATCCCAGAAGACTTGGGATACACAGGGCACGCAGAATGGGAAAGAATCAAATATTTGGGTCTTCCTATAACGCTGGGCTCAAATAGAAATCACCTGTGGGAGGAAGTAATATCAAAATACAAGAAGAAGATAACAGCGTGGGGAGGCTTCTGGTTATCCACAGGAGGCAAACTCATCTTAATCAAATCTGTCCTCTCGGCACTGCCAACATTTCAAGCTGCTCTGATGATGGCACCCAAATACATTTCATATCAAATCTCCAGGTATATACGCAACTTTTTGTGGAACGGTGGGCGAGGGAATAGCAACCGATTTCACCTAATCAACTGGGACACAGTGAAAAGGCCGATGGCGGAAGGAGGACTTCAAGTACGCGACCTTGGGTATGCAAACATGGCCCTGGGTTGCAAATTGCTATGGCAATTATGTGTGGAGCCCAACCATCCTGTAAGCCAGATCTTTAAAAAGAAATACCTTAAGAATCGAACCATCACGAATTATAAACCGGAGAAGCATCCAAAAGGCATGCAGGACTGGAAACTGTGCGTCAAAGGAATAGAGTTCTTCAGAAGTCACTTATACCGTATTCCTAGTAATGGGAAGAAAGCCAATTTATGGAAACACTGCATAATGGGACATTAGCCTCTAAACCAAAAAATGGAGATCGTCAAGATCAGAGATTGGCTCCGAGCAAAAGGTATCAGAAAAATAGAGGATTTATCAAAATGGGACAGCAAAGGCAATTGGCTGAGATGGAAATGGCCCAGAATTCCAGAACAATTAAAAAATCAGCTCGTTGTCCTCATTGACGAAATCTCTTATTTTTCTCCAGTCCACATTGATGAGGAAGACATTTGGGGCTGGGGCAAGAACGGAGTGTACACAACAAACGAGGGATATTATCAATTGCAAAGCAAGAAAGATTCCCCATATCAGGGAATAGTATGGAAGCAGATTTGGGACAGCTTCAGCATCCCTAAAATCAACTTCTTTTTTTGGACTTTATTTCATAACAAAATCCTTACAATTGAAAACTTGTGCAAAAGGGGTATAGCAGGGCCACACAGATGCATCCTTTGCAAAAGAGATCTGGAAACAACAAACCATATGTTCATAATGTGTGATTTCGCGAAGGAGGTATGGTCCATCTTCTTCTCCGGACTGAATGTGAGTTCCCCTTCTCAAAGCACGATAGTCTCCATGTTTACATCCTGGAATGACAGCTACCCTCACCGAATTGTTAGCAAATAAATTTGGCACAAAGTATGGACCGTTGCGCCTAAATATGTTTGCTGGAAAATCTGGTTGGCCCGGAACGAGATCATCTTCAATAACTTTGAGCTGCCAGCTGTGAAAGTGGCAGAACAGGCAAAGAAGCTTCTCCTAGAAACTCTCAATCATCACACTGCAAAGGAAGACAACTCACTAAGAAGAGAAGAAAGCGCGTGGTTGGAAGACTACACAGGAAAAGACAGACATCAAGAAATTAAACGACCAATCCACAAGGAAAGATGGCAGATCCGTGAAACTAAAGCCAACTTCCAAAAGTGGTGGAAATCCCAGGACATATGCACCATTTTCTTCGATGGAGCCTCAAAAGGCAATCCAGGGAGGTCAGGAGCAGGAGGTGTGATCTTCTACCGGAATGGGAAAAAAAATGAATTCAGTTGGGGCCTGGGAGTGAAACCAAACAATCAAGCTGAAATTCTCAGTCTCTGGAAAGCTTGCCAAATTGCAAGTAAAGAAAACCCAAAGGAAATCTTAATAATAGGCGACTCATAATTGTTGATAAAAACAATGGTAAAAAAGGAAAAAGTCAAGGATCCGACACTGAACAAGCAGCTAGCAAGAGTAAACAGAATGCTGAAAGACCTCCATTTGGCTCAAATATGTCACATTCTTAGAGGATTAAACAAAGATGCGGATAGATTGGCAAATATAGGATGCTCTCTTCAGGAAGGAATGATCAGCATAAACGCAGGAACTCCAGCCAAGGCAAACATTCCTTAAGTGAAAAAGTGTTGTAATTATCAATGAAAATTGTAATGGTCGTTCAGGCTATGCCCGATCAGCTTTCTATCAATAAAAATTAACCGTTTCAGTTAAAATAAAAATATTCTGGTGCGAATATAAGATTTTAATATTAATCTTGATTAATTTAATTAATATTAAGATTGATTAATTGTGTTGATATAAGATTTTATATTAATATTGATTAATTTAAATTAATATTAAGATTGATTAATCTTATGTTGTAATAATACTAATACTAGTATGATGTATTAATATTTGTATTATTATTGTAAGGGGATTAATATGATAAAATTTTATCTAATATTATACATGGTTAATTTTAAAATAAGGTTATATGTTATATAATTTTTGAATTATTAATGTGAGGGGATTAATAAAATTTTAGTTTATTATAAATGGTTTATTATTTAATTCAAGGTATATGTTATATGATTAAAGTTATAGGTTAAATAATTATTATAGTGATTTTCTAAAAATTAAACAAATTACGAAAATTGATTACTAATAGTAAATTAGAGGTTTTAGGTGGAGGGATGTTGGGTGTGGGATCCCCCAAGGGAAGTTTTCAGGCTTAGAGCCTAGATTTTGGTCAAAATTTGTAACTCCGATGTAAAGACTCTGCATTTTGTGGGCGTAGAGTGCGTAGCTTGTAAAAGAGTCATAGGGTTGTCTGCCCTCAATTTTGTTAATGTAATGTCGGTTGCAGAGATCTACCCATGGTCCGCGAACCATTGGATTGTATAAATAGAGCAAGGCTCTAAGGAGACAAAATCTAATGGATGAAAGAATAATCTAATCTAATCACAGAATAGAAGCATAGTGGAAGAACGAAAGTGTAAAGTCTAGTTTGAGTCGTAGAGTAGGAGAAGGCTCTACAGTTGAGTGTGCAGAGGCCTAGTAGTCTGCAGCTGAGTGTAGGGACCCCTGCAGCTGAGTGCGTGGGGTGAGTCTAGTCTGTAACAATTGGAAGTATTAATAAAGAGAAGTTTCATATCTATTTTGTGTATTTATTTCCTGTTTTATGCATTGAATATATTGGGTATAAATTGCACTTCTGTTGTTTATATGATATGCGAATATATATGATTGTATTGATTAAGTGAGTACAGGATATAATATCTGTTTACACGAATTTGACTAACATCTGTAAGAATATAAGTAAGATTTGCGGTGTAGATTGGGGACATAGTGCAGTTCGCTGCCATAGCAACGCGAAAGCTTCTCAGCCCTTAGATAGGGCTGCGCGAAAGGCTATTATAACAAATCGTGAGGGTATTGAAGGTTAGAACTATGCGCAAAGTAACATACGTGAAGATATGCAGAGTTGGACTAAATTGACACCACAGACATCTCAAGGGTGCGGAAACTTGGTTCCAGCATCCCCCCATACTGCTTCGGGTGAGAATTCAGTCCACGCTTCGCAGGCTGATTCCAAAAGGGCCAGCGGTGTAGGGATTTGTTTGGCTAAATAGATCCGAACCTGGGTCAGGCCACATTAAGCCAACAAATTGTTCCGTTGCTGGGATAGGAATCTGCATAGGGATGTTTGATGTTGTATCATTGGAATCCAACTAAGAAGGAATTGAACGCTGGTAGGACATAAGAATTCACGAGTTCGCAGCACAGGAGAATAGTAACCCGCAACTATCAAAAGAAGAGTGGTTGGACTGCTACCTGTACATGGAGATCCACGAAATATTCTTCGCGTCCTTCCCTACTAAGCTATATGAGTGGATCGCGAAGCTAGCAGATAGCCAAGGAAGGTGGAAACTTGAAAATCCAATTGTGTGGACCCCAGAGTTAGTGCGAAGATTGGAAGCATCATAGAATAATATCACGTGTGTCGTCGATCATTGGCTCGATCGTATTATAGGAGGATTCATTACTAAGTTCACGGTTGACACCTTAGTTAGCTACAACGAGGTAGAGTGACACTTTCTCAAAGAACCGCAAGGTAAGTACGTAAAGTCTTTGAATACTTGGATTAAAATGCTATTGTGCAAAAATAGGGTTATGCAGTTACCTTGATGTTCGGGGCTACGCAAAGTGGAAAAACTTATAGGAAGGAAGGAAGTAAGGGACCAAAAACTAGCCCCTTGATTTCATCTTTGTGACGGGGCAAGGAAGAGCTTGCGAAGGTCTCACCGCGAAGTGCAATCCATCTGATAAGGCAAAGAATTCCGCGAATACCACCTCCACCTACACCGCCACCGACTTCACCACCATCACCTCCATCTTCACCCGTACCACTTCCACCACCACCGCGATTCAATATGGCAAGCACAGTGAAGTTTCTTATGTTCAAAGGTTTAGGACATGAGGATTCGGACCAATTCTATTTCGTGGTAAGGGCTGTATGGGAAGTGTAAGGTGTTACAGATGACAACAGAAAGAAAGAGACAGTGGTTAGCGTCCTGTAGGACTGCGTGCTGACCTGGTATATTAAGCACTCCAATGATAATCCAAATGCGGGAATCGCGGATATCCGCACAACACTAAACAGAGAATTTAGCAGGCAAAAGTCTAAACCAGAGTCGATCATTGGATTCAAAGAGATCATGATGCTACTAGGCGAGACTCCTTGGGAGTTGGATTAGAGGCTCAAATGTATGATTCACAAAGCTAATATGAATATAATGGATGGAGAACATTGCGAATGGTTTGTAGCTTCTTTAATGCCACATTTAAGAAGTGCGCTATCGCAGCAAAAGATAACGACTCAGGCAGAGGCCTTAGAGATTTCTATGAGGCTACATGAGACCCTAATGAAGGATCCTAACTTAGGAGTTTAGTAGATCCACGTGCAGCTAAAGAACATATGCCTTGAGATGCAGAGTTTGAAACAGGACAAGACAGCTCGACCAGAAGTGCGTGAAGAGGTATGGTGCGTAAAATGCAAGGCTTAGGGTCATGACAAGGACCATTGACTCTATTTTCACAAATTACCTCGCAGGAGGAGGACCGATTCCCTTATGACCGGAAGCGCAAGCAAGATCTAGCATGACACCTGCTTTGTGGTGCACAATTTGTCAAATAGCAGGAAAACATGCCACGGACAATTGTCACTTGTTACACAAGTATACGAAAAATTCGTAACAGTTGTTCTGTAACTTCCGTAGGTCAATGGGACACGATGAGTGCACTTGTAGAAGCTATGAGCTAATGATAGATAGAACTCCCACCTATAGAGTTCAGGCCGAAACGCGGCCCCTTGACCAAAATGTAGGAATGGCGCGAATAGGATTTCAGGGGCACGGATGAGGCTGAGGTGGAGGAGGACCTGGAAGAGGTCGTGGGAAGTTGACATGCTACAATTGCGAAGGGCCGGGACATTATGCCCGCGATTGCACAAATCTAATGCGCCCGTCGTGTTTGTATTGCAACTTATTTGATCATGAGACATAAGATTTTCCTACACTGATAGCTAGGATATGCGACAAAGAAGTGCTACTGTCTCCCCTGACTCAAAACCTAAAGATGATGAGGTCTGGGCCACACAAGGAAGATTTCAATGTGAACATTGTGATCCGAATCGGAATTGTGATAGGAGATGACAAAGGCAAACAACCAGAAGATGTACTTTGGTTCGTAAAGCTCCGGTGAAGGAAGCAGAGTTTGATTTGGAGCGCACTCTGGAAACCTTCATGGAAGCCAAGAAGAGCTTCGCTGATGCCTCCACTTCCAAAAGCAAGGATAAACCAGAGCCGGAGATGGACCCATCTATGCTCACAACATTCTTGGAAACATGTATGAAGCTACTGCACGATAGTAAGGTAGTGAAAGGGTTACAAGAACTCATTAACAGATGTCTTGGGACTACGCCATTAGAACTGCGTGTAGTCAGAAAGATCAAAAAACATAAGACAAGAATGGGAAGATAAATGAGACTAACTGTGTAGATCGGAGTATATGAGATGGATCAAGTCATCCTGGATTTAGGATCAGATGCAAATGTTCTACCAAAACGGACATGGGAGCGAATGGGAAAACCTGCACTATAGTGGTCTCCAATTCAGCTAAGAATGGCGAACCAGCAGAAAATAATACACATGGGGCGATTGCAGGGAATAACCGTGGATATTGAGGGAGAAAATGCGCTGACAGACTTTGAAGTGATAGAGATTGTAGAATTGAGGCTTCTGTGATCAGTCATGTTTATAAGAAGAGCTTCAGCGTAAATCACATGATAAAGACCTTTGTCGACGCGTTTCGAACCAA
>APFE030223461.1:124670-150230 GCA_000404065.3 Pinus taeda | reverse complement strand
AGATTCGAAGTATTAAGATGCAAAAGAATGAAAGAATTCTGTATTACATGAGCAGGTTTACACAGTGTCATGATGAAATTGGCAGGGTCGGTGTTACTGTCCCTGAAGAAGATGTAGTAGCTCTAGCCCTCTTGGGCCTTCCCAAGAGCTGGCATAGTTATCAAGATTCGGTAAATGGTAGAGAGAAAATACCAAGCTGGGAGCAGTTATGGTCTAATCTAGTGAAAGAAGAAATAAGGTGAAGCAACAGAAATGGGACCTCATCCAAAGAAGAGGAAGAGGAATTTTCATTAGCCAGTAAGGGAAAGAATTCCAAGGGGAAGAAGTCCCAAGGTGAGGCTCAATCCAGCCAAGAGGTAAAGTAGAAAGACTTTTCCAAAATCAAGTGATTATAATTTCATGAATGCGAGCACTATTCCACAAAGTGTCCATAGAAGAAGGCAAGCAAGAACGAGCCTGCAGTAGTTGTAGTAGGTAAAGCTTTGGCTTCATAGTACGAGCTTGATTTTACTCTCATCGCATGTATGGTCAACAACATGATGGGGAGTGTGTGGTATCTAGATATTGGTGCCTTTTTTTGCATGAAAGGGAATAGAAAATTATTCAGTGACTTGGAGGACAAAGATCTCTAGAGGAACATTGAGTTTGGAGACAATGGAGGGTACAACACAATCGATATTTGTACAGTTACTTTTCAGAGGGAGTCGGGTTTCCCTCTCAAGCTCAAAGATGTGTTGTTTGTTCTGATTCTAAAGAAGAATCTTGTCTCTGTAGTTATGTTGGAAGACTGTGGTTATGATGCCATCTTCATTAAAGGTAAAACCTTTCTAATACACATAGCTACAGGGCAGGTGAAATAGATTGGTGCTAGATTCAAGAACCTGTATGCACTTGAGATAGAAGATGCATGCAAAGCCTTGAGGAGCAAGGAAAAGGTTAGATACTTGGTGGTTGCAGGGAGCATAATTTACCTCTCAAAATGGAGCCTCAGAAGCAACCTCACAAAGTTGTGGAGAAACCACAAATGGAGAAGTAGAGAGGATACCGAGTGGAGTCATCCACTCAAGCAGAGACCTTCAACAGGCTAAGAAATTCGAATTTCAATTTCAGCAGAATACTTGGAGGTAGTTAACTGAGGTGACATGGGTCTTGTCACTCAGTTAACTTAGTAAATTTGTGCTGGAGATAGTTGAGTTTTGTTTTACATGATTGATTTCTAATTTGTAGCAATCTATTTCAGTTAATTTGAGTTATTCTAGTGTAACTAGTTATCACTGTTAGTAGAACTAATGGAGGTCAAGTTAAGGGTGTGTAACCTTTTTTCACACTGAACTATCATCCAGTTAACTGATCAATCAACCCAAAATAATTGTTGCATGCAGAGAATTCGAGTTACCCGGTTGAGAGTGGAGTTCAAGGGCAATGTACTATCACTTGTAGAATTTTCCATGTTGTACAAATGGTGCATGTGGTCAAATAAGGGCCTAAAGGAATTGTGCAATTCTCAATGAGTAGTTTCCCTAATTAATAGGGGCCAATTCCTCATCAAACAATGCAAGGAAATATGATCTTGGAAGGCAGGAAAATTTGTTAAGTATTGGCTAGAGTCAACTTGTGAGGCAGTGATATATTATACAGGTCCAGGGTGTGCTCATCCTTGATTAAGCATTGTATTTCTTCTCCATTCTTTGATTAATGCAATAACATATAGTAAGGGGTTTTGAGCAGTTGCTTTCCCCTAGATAAATCTTTGTGCATGCGTGATGTTTCTTTTTTCATGTCTATTATTCTTGTTTTAGATGGTGAATTAACTTCCATAAATGACTAGAGTAGCTTAGAAATTAATGTGTAGATTCTAAACTGCTCATGAAATTTTCTAAATCATAAGACTAGAAGCTACTCTCATCATATGTCGAAGAAAATTCACATCAAGAATACAAATCATTAACAACATCAAAATTCAACACATATACATAGATATTTATCTAGGGGAAAGCAACTACTCAAAACCCCTTACTATCTGTATTGCATTAATCAAAGAATTTGGATGAATACAATATGCTTTCTCAAGTTCGAACACAACCTACACCTGTATCTTCTATCATATGCCTCACTGACTAAACCTATCCAATAATTAGCCAATTTTCAAGCCCTCCAACCTCCTAATTCCTTGTGTTGTTCCTTGAGGAATTATGCCTCTATTTAATAGGAATTTTCCTCCATTGGATTGCACAGTTCCTTTAGGCTCTTCCTCTGACTGCATGCACTAGTTGTACAACTTAGAATAATTTAAAATTGATAGTACATTTCCCTTGAACTCTAGTCTCAACTGGGTAACTCATGTTCTCTACATGCATGAGGTAAATTAGGTTGATTTATTAGTTATCTAGGTGATCACTGAGTGTGGTTGAAGTTCTACTTCCACAACTTGACCTTCCACTAGTTCATCCATCAGTTAGAACTAGTTTAACTGACCATAACTCAATTTAACTGAATTAAATTGTTACAACTAAAATTAAATAAAATTAGGCTCCTAAAATTTAGGAATCACTACACACAACCGAACTTCATGCCCCTAACTCAAATTAACTAAGCTAGACTCCTATTTTTTAGGAATAAACATAAGTAAAATGAATCCAACTCATTAACCCGAATTGAGTGTTCTTAACCGAGTGACAAGTGTTATGTGACCTAATTAGTTAAGTCCTCCAAGTTGTCTGTTGATATGGAATTTCAAATTTCCTTAATTTAATTAAGGCAAAAAATGAATTGAGACTTTTCTTGTTGCATTTTCAACACTCCCTCTCAACAAGAAAGGGATTCACATTTACCCTGATGTAGCACCTTTCGAATGTACTACATGTAACGTTCTCTTTGTTGTTGCTGCTACTACAACATCTACAACTGAGAAGCATCCAAAAAAAAAAATCATTGAATCAATCTGCAAATGTCTACTACGAAAACCGTGTTGCTGCTAACTCTGCTACTAAGACTCCTGCTCTCCACTCCTTAGTATCTAAATGATATCGATCCTCCTTCTACTGAATAATGTGGGCCCCCATAGCAAGGTAATGATCCATTAGACAAGTACACCTCAATGGAAGTTGCCCAAACTTATGAAACTCTTGGGAATATGGCTTCACATTGCCCCACCTCACACCAGGAGGTATGGGTGCATGTGCTCCCTCTTCCCACTTGGATCCAACTCTCTCCCTGCTGGAGATCTCCTCCTAAGTGGATGAATCCAATCTCTCTCCTCTCTTCTTCTCCATTTGTGGCTGCTCCACAACTTCTTGAGGTTTCTTATGAGGCTCCATTTTGAGAGGTAAATTATGCTCCCTCTCAACCACTAAGTCTCTAAATTTTTCCTTTCTCCTTAGGGATTTGCATGCATCTTCTACCTCAAGTGCATACGGGTTCTTGACTCTAGCACTAATCTATTTCACCTGCCTCGTAGCTATTTTTCTTAGAAGGAATTTACCTTTACTGAATATAACCTCATAACCACAGTCTTCCAACATTACGACAAAGACAAAATTCTTCTTTAGACCTAGAACAAACAAAACTTATTTGAGCTTGAGAGGGGAGCCTGACTCCATCTATAAAGTAACTGTACCAATACTGATTTCGTTGTACCTTCCATCATCTCCAAACTCAATGTTCCTCCGGAGATATTTCTCCTCCAAGTCACTAAATAATTCTCTATTCCTCGTCATGTGGAATGAAGCACCACTATCTAGATACCACACAATTCCCATCATGTTGTTGACCATGCATGTGATGAGAGTGAAGTCAAGCTCAAACTGTGAAGCCAAATATTCACCTATTGTAACTAATACATGCTCCTTCTTTCTTTCCTTCTTGTGTGGACACTTCATGGCATAGTGCCCAAATTCATGACAATGAAAACACTTAATTTTGGACAAGTATTTTTGCTTTCCCTCTTGGCTAGAATGAGCCTCACCTTGGTACTTCTTCCCCTTGTTATTATTTCCATTTCTAACTAATGCAAATTCCTCTTCCTCTTTTTTGGATGAGGTCCCATCTCTATTGCTTCGCCTTATTTCTTCCTGCACTAGATCAGACCATAATGACTCCCATGTTGGTTGTTTCTCTCTACCATTTACCAAATCTTAATAACTATGCCAACTCTTGGGAAGGCCCAAGAGGGATAGAGCTACTAGATCTTCTTTAGGGACATTAACGCTAACCCCACCAAGTTCATCACGACACTGTGTAAACTTGTGCAAGTACTGTAGAATTATTTCATTCTTTTGCATCTTAATACTTTGAAGCTTGTCCTTGAGTGTCAGTTTCATGTGGCCATTATTGTTCTCAAATAGCTTTGTCAGTGTTTTCCACATCATGAACTGTTGGCTTGTTAGGGCATAACTAGGTTCAAAAGTGATTTAGCCAAACAAATCCCAAAACTACTGGCCCTTTCAGCAACAATCTGTGGTGCGCGGATTGAGGTCTCACCCGAGGTAGGATGGGAGGGTGTTGGAACTAGGTTTCCGCACCCTAGGGATGTCTTGATGAAGTCTGGGAGGTTCACAAACCAATCCTGCATGCTTTCACTGCTCCGCATGACTGTCTGACTTTCACGTAGCTCTGTAAAGAGTGTGAAGAGGCGCGGTCTAGATCCTTTATCCTTACTATGTTATTATTATATATCTGACTAAATTTTGTGGGCCCAATATTCTAAATAATCATTGAACATTCATAACAAGTGTGTGCAATCGTAAGCTATAAGGGGATGCATAAACATATAATAGAAGCATAAACATACAAATATACAAATAGATGCACAATATTTTAGAATCAATTTAGCTTTTATTACTCTTCTGTTTTGTTACAATCCCAACTTCGCCTTGTGCACTCAGCTGTAGGGGTCTGTGCACATAGCTGCGGACTCTACTAGGCCTCTGCGCACACAAATACAGAGCCTCTTCCTACTCCTACAACCCATGACTTAGACTTACAAACTCAGAGTGAATATCGCATTCAAAAACCCATAATCCTTAGATCAAGACTGACAAAACTTACTTCTACACTTAGAGCCTCACTCTATTTATACATTCCCATGGTCCGTGGACCATGGGTAGGTAGACACATTCTATATTAAATTACAATATTTTAGGGCAGACAACCCTTTGACTTGACTCATTACAATTCACACTCTGCGCACTTCGCGGAGCCTTTACAATACTATTATCCAAAATTGTGGGCTTTAAGCCCCAAAACCTTTATGCGGGGGATCTGCTACCCAACAGGCCCCCAACACAAACATCGTGACTCGTCCTCGAGTCACCCCGTTGGTGTGGTGAGTCACGCTATGAAGTCTTCACGATCTGCCATCCCTGTGAGTGATGCACTACAATCTGTTGCTCTGTCATTTCCTCCTACAATGCTTCTTCAAGCTCCTACTCCATTGCCCCTACTAATTCTCTTAACTGATGATGCTCATTCTACTCTACTAGGTTAACAAAAAGCGACCACTCATAGGATTTTAGCTCTAGTTGAGATGTCAAATGCGTGAACTTTTTGTGCAAGAGCAGCAAGCTTGCGATCTCTAGTTCAATATACTCAATGTTTGTTGAAGCTTATGTTGCATTTTTCAAGAGAGTTGTTGCTATCCGCGAGGTCACAATCTTCAAGTTTCATCGTGGGCACTGTTATCACTCAGGTTGTTCCCCAAAACTTGTTGAGAAAAGGGAATACGACTGAGGTAACCACTAACCAGTGTTTTAGATGCAATTTCTAGCCAAACTGCATCCAGAGAGGGCTCTCTCTATATGTTTTAACTTTGTTTGTTCTAAGTTTTATGCTAGTTATGTTGTGCAGAGTTGAGTATTCAAATAGGTTTGGATGGTGATTTCAAGCAGAGGTAGGATGTAGGTCTGATAGGTTTAATTCCATTGGGCAATGGAGTCTATGGCAGTGGGCTTCTGAGTGTGTTATTGAGATGAAAGATAATACTACAGAGCAAGATAATCAGTTTGGAACAATTTCAAAGCCAGTGATAGATGGGATGTAGGCCAAGGGGTGAAGGGAAGTTAAGGTTCCTTTATCCCAGTGGCAAAGGGAAGAGCTTGAACGTTTCAAGGAGCAGTGAAGAATTCCTTGAGAATGTTCAAAATGAGAGAATTAGCAGAGATAGAAGCATTTAAGAATTTCTATTTGAACTAATTATGAGGAAAACATAGATAACAACAGGAATTGCACAGAGAGTATATTTAAACAAGTTCTATGCTATTCTTTTTCCTTGTTGTTAAGAGTATGAAACATATATGATACTTGCAAACACAGAAAAAACGAAACATAGTTAGAATAACTTATTGAGCTAAAGAAATACACAGGAATTTTGTAGCAAAGTCCAACATCATCACATCCACAGTCAGAAGATCGAACAGCAATGCCTTCGAATGCCCTTTGTATTAATCAATCTTTGAGTTACAGCGTATTTCAAGTGGGAGAATCACCAACCCCGAATACATTCTTTGGGGGGGTATTTATACAAAAATAGAGTCTACAAAATATCTCAGTGATAAGATAAGGAGTAATAAATTCCTTCAGCTACTTTGCCAGAGAAGTAAAGGCAGAAATGAAGGCAGGAGTTATTGCAGCTGTGCTGGCTGGTCTTCCGACAATATATTTTAGACTTTTTCACCCTGGAATTCGGCTGGGAGTTATGTCTTTGCTCTACTTTCCAGCGTTGCTGTCCTGATCTATTACCTGCTCTGGATCCATCTTTAATGTGTCCTGATCCTGGCCTGAGCTCCTTTATTTACCTCTACCACGTGTCTTGCCCTTTGACCATCTGTACAGGCAAAAAGGATCTGGATTTACATAGGAAAAACTTCCAGCATACTTTTCCACCAATGTTCTATGGGCAATTGGTGTCTTTGCATCTTTAGTAGTATCTCATCAGCTTCAGTATATCTGTAAAAATTGGGCTTGACCTCAAACATATGATTTATTTCATGTTCTATGAAAAATAATCCTTCCAATTTGTCATACAATATTTGTCCAGAAGGAGGTCCTGTGTTTTCTGAACTGCTGGACGACGCAGTCGTCTGATTTGTCACATACATGTTCACCCAATGAGCATATTGCTGATGAGACAACAACTTTTGGTTGCTTGTTACTAGTCGGGGTAAACCCCTTTGCTGCAAGCTTGTCAATTTCTCTGTGAAATATCCATCTGCATCTCCTGACACCTCCTTTCCAGAGTCTGTATAAGAGTCCTCATCGTTAGCACCTTCTTTACTGTCAAAATGGTGCCTATCTTGTCATTGATTCTAAAGCTGCCAATTGTTCCTTGGTGTTGGTATTCAAAAAATGGATAAGTGCGTTGGCATGATCAGGAATATTTCCTAATGATGCCCAAGCCCTTTGTATTTGTTCTTGTGCCCTGTCTATTAATTCCATTTGCTCATACATTGTCTGAATTGACCTCCATTGGTCAATAATGGACTAGCCAATCTTAGTCCACAAAATCATTTTGATATCTGCTAGAGGTTTATGTAAGGTGAGATCCTTTTCTAGTGTTTTCACCTTGTTCTCCAGGGCCTTCACTTCTCTGATCTTCTCTGCTACTGTCATTTTTGATTTGTCATAGCTTTCTTCTAGCTTGGTTAGCTTTTCTTTTGTCTCTCTGAGCTCTGACATTTGAGCTTCAAGCTATTTTACTGCCTTCATCATTTCCTCCATTTTCATGATGGCCTCAAGCTCTCTTGTTGTTGCTATTGTAGCATCTGTGGTCTCAGTACCTGTTGTCACTGATGGTTCAGTGGGAGGAGTTGTTGCTGTGTCTGTGGGGGGAGCAGAGACAATTGTTGGAGCTGTTTGGGGTAGCTGGGAGGTTGACTCTCCCTACTTAGTTTGTAATGCTTTCTCCAGCTCTTGCTCTGTCTGTATCAGCCTTTAGTTCATTCTTATTAATAGATCCATGACATCCTCTTCTACATTTTCTTGTGCTAGATCTTTTGTTTGGGGATGCATGGTCACAGGCAGCTTCAACTGCTTTATGAGGGCAGCAATATCCTCCTCCTTCTTTTTTATCAATGCCTTGGTGGCCTTGGCATCCTTGGGATCATGTACCAACTCAACAATTATTTCCTCCAGAGTCTTTATGCGGTTGTATTTGGCTAGAGAAGAGATCTTCTCTAAGTCCAATTGAGCATATGTGTTACTCAGTGACTCTTTTAATTGGTGGGCCAGCATTGCTTTGTCTGCCAGTGTGGCATAGACCATTTCACCTGTTTGCTTGTGTAATTCGATTTGATCCATTGGGTGAATGTCCTTGGCAAGGACCTCTAGATTGGTCCTTATGTAGTCAGCTGTAGACTGGGGGTGATGAATTTTGGCCTTGAAATGACTAAAAATCATCTTTCCTCCTTCATGTCATAGGCTGCCATTAGTCTATGCTATTTGGAGGGTGTCATCTTAAGAAACTAGTCATACAATTGAATTCTTAATGACTCATTTTGAGCCTTAATATCCTTGAATGATTGCTTTATGTCTGATGGTTTCTTTGCTTGTGATCTTGAGGAGGAGACTTCTATTCCATGCTATCTCCCTCCTTCTTGTCTATGAGAGCTTGTAGAGGTCTGTTGGCTAACGGTTCTCTCTCCTCTTGGGCTCTCAGTGATGTCTTCCATAGTGTCCTCTTCAGGAGGATCTACTCTTTGCCTCTTAGCCTCTTGCTAACCTATTGACCCACTTGCAAGTGTGCTCTCTTCTCGGTCCCTTTTCTTGCTTTTCTCTTGAGGAAGAGGAGTCTGCAGTGCTGGTACCTCTGGTGCATGTGTTCGTAATGAAGGGGCTTCCCCTTGGCTGTGTTCCTTTGAAGTAGCAGGCTGCTCTTCCATGACTTCTTGTTCTAGCACTAGCAACTCCTTGCCCTTTGCTGTCCCTGTTGCTGGTGTAGTCCTTTCCTGGGCAACCTGTTGTGCAGTTGTGGGAGTTGATGAGCTCTCCCCAGTTGGCTGTGGATTTTTGAAAGACACCTGCCCACAAAATTCCAAGTCAAGAGTTTTTTCCAAATCTTTCATGGTTTGTTCCATTTTTTCTTCTTTAGTCAACTCTTCAACTAGGGTGCCCTCCAACCAGTCATCTTGGTTGGCATATTTTTCTATGTTAGGGATGCAGCAGTGTTCATAGGATGCTAGCCTATATTTTATCCTTCTTGCGTTGATGAAACCATATGGGTCGTAGGGCACCCACCAAAAGCTTTTCTTGAGTCTATATGTTTGACCCAATAGGTCATCAGCATCCTTCCATCCCTCTTTCTTGTTCATAACAAAGGGGCCTAATTGGTCTCTGAGTTTCAATTGGTCCTTTTTCTTGGTGCTATGGAAGTGACTCAGATCTGAGTTGATGAATTGCCTAAAATATTCCAAGGCAAAGAGTCTCATTGGCACATATCTGGGCAGCATGTAGGGGCAGAGCTCATAGCCATATATTCTGAGAATAGTGTGATTCTGGTAGAAATACCAGTCACCTATTCTATAGTTCTTGGAGAGCTGCAATGTCTTCTTCATATCATGTGTCAGTCTGGGAGGAGGAGTTCTCATCAAGAGGCAAGAGACAAGGTACACAAATAGATCAATAAACTCACAATAAGAGTAGAGAGAGGTGTGTATATCATGAAATACTGAAGTCCAAAAAATAACAAACCTCCTCTCACCTTTGTGGTCCAATTTTCTAATGGGGAATTGGAAGACATATGGCTGGAAATATAAAAATAGATGATATATATAGGAGGAATATTTGAAGATTCCCTCCCTTTCGAGGCTTAACAATTGGTCATGCATTTTATTGGCAATGAAATTGGCATAATTGTATCTGACAGCAGGGGGCTTCCCTGGGGTAAAATTGGACATCATAACCAGTATGGTTTCATCAATTTGCTCACTGGTCTTGAACCCCAACAAAAAAGATATCATCTCAACCACTAACCTACCCATTTCAGTGAAGGAGCCATAATGAAAAGGAGGTGGGTGTTGGGGCTATCTATCTGCCATCATGAATACTTTGGCAACTCTGGCTATTTTTGTGCTGGAGAGTTTGGGACCTTCATCCAGCAAGTACTTCATGGTAAGAGGAAACTGGTTGTGTGTTGGCTTAAAGTTCAGCATCTGGTTGATAGAGTTAGGAGTGATATAGAAAAGAGTAGTCCCAGATGGACTTTTAATGGATCTGTTTGTTGGCTCATAGTTCTCAAAATAGAGGTGGATGATCTCAGGGAAGATGTTCACATAGGGGAGGTAATATCTGGGAAAGTTTGATTCCCAAATACCACATACATCTTCTTGATTCAAGTGACTGTTTCTGAGCTCACAGACTGCCTGAAGATGGTTTTGGAAACCTTCAAGGTCTTGGATTAGGTAATCTTTATCAGCCAAGGGAAAATGCTCTAACTCTTTGTGGGGTGCATTGAGGGGGGTGATGTTTAAGGCCACTGGACCTTCCATGGCTTAGCTGTATTTCTTTTAGAATTGGAAATTCTGGCTCTGTTCAGGCAAACAATGAGCAAGAGGATGGCTTCAAAGATTTCCCTAGGATTTTCATAGTTAGAACTGGTTTGTTGGCTTGAATTGGGTTATGTGCAGTGATATCAGTTGGAGAAGCAGGAGCTGTGGGCTTTTGGCATAGTGGACTTCAATTGTAGGCAAGAGACGGCCTGGGAGGCTCTTTGGGGAGTTTATAGGGCCAGACGAGCTCAATTTCAGATGACTGTATGGATTTCCAGTGAATTTGGTACCTCAGAGGCTTATGGAGGACTTGTGGGCAACAACACAGTGTTTTCTCCTTTAAATTGTGGGTGTTGGTGCTAAATTCACAGAGAAACTAACAGAAAATAGGGTCGGGAGCGAATTTATGGTAAATACCTGTATCCTTGGTGAAATGGGCGACTTGTAGGCGACCAGGTGGGTCGAGGGGCCGAGCTGGACACTATGTTTGCTGGTTGGCAGATTTGGACGGTTGAAAATGGTGGTTTCGACGTAGTTTGCATGTACAGGTGCGCGGAGAAAATAAATAGAGAATGGCAAAAAAACATTACATTTACCCTTTTTACCCACAAATTTTGACTTTGGCGGGTTATAGGCAGTTTTTGGGGATGACGACAGCATGACGTCATTTTGTCGTTTAGTGGGTACGGAGGCTGACATGGCATATGATGTGGTGGATGACGTGGTGGATGATGTCATCAAGTGACATAAGCATGACATCAGCAGGGAGGGGGCAAGTGGTAAGCGGTAATATCGCATCGTTTTTGGGGAAAGTGGTTTCGGGGGAGGGGGCTCTGAACATACCGAGCGCTTGACACGCGTCCTCGGTACGATGGAAATACCACCCATCCCCCAGACACTATTCTTTGGCAGGTTGGGGGCTTCCAAAATCGCCGACTATCGTCAGATCTAGGAGCCACGATCAGACAGGTTGCAAGTGATCGAGCTGGAAGGTCTTTAACGGTGGCGGACCCACGTTAATTTTTCATGTTTTATAATGCTTTTCTATGTATCCGCAGACTTAGGAAAAGTGGGTTTTTTCGGGAAAAATTGTGGGTTTAGGCTATTTATTTAGCCAACGGCTATATAAATCCCGATGGGTGTGTGGAGGGTTGCTATTGGGCCCTTGGTGGGCCAATAGCTCCCTAAAAAATGTAAAATATGGCTATAGTCAGCCCAAGGTGGGGGTACTTATTTTTTGAGGTTTTTTTTATGTATTTATATACTAAAGGGGGGGAAGCTATTCATAGGAGTTATATAGTAAGGTCAGTAGGTTAATATGATTGTGGGGGAGGGGTTTGCATGGCTTAGGTTAAGTTTTATAAAGTGAAAACTTAGGCCAAGGGGAGAGGAATGAATGACCAATGGTGAAACTTTAGGAAACTTTGGCCAGATAAAATCAAGACTTTTTACACAAGAAATGTGGCTTGTTTTGCCTAGGTAAAACATCTTCTCACTTAGTTTTGCCATGAAATGAAGTAGGCTAAAGGGGCTAAGGGTAATGAGCAGATCTCTTTACCCTTTGGGGGGAGTGTTAGTAAATGTTTCTTTGGGATGATGAGGAGGGGAGTTAGTCATGCTTCATTTGATCTGTAGGCACCTTGCCATGGTGCCCCATGATTTTATGAGATGGCAAGTCATTCTAAAGAGTAAATTACTCACAAACCATGCCTTTGTACCTTAAAAACTGCCTACCCAACCTGGTATACCTAGCATTTTTTCTTCATTTTTATTGGGTGCACTTGAACTGGCAAACCCTGATTCTTTTCTTTTCTTTTGGCTTCCCTCCTATCTAAGTCTACCCTTATTTCTTCCAGAGCTCAGATTAAGTTGTTGAGACCCTTTGCTTCTCTGCCTAGCTATTGGCCTACCAAGCTTAAATTGTTTGTGCAAGCCTCCATTCTCTATTCTTAGACAAGTGAAATTAAAACATGTTCTAGCCAAGATTAAGCTGTCTGGTTAATCATCAATTGTGGCACAAGTTAACCACCTATGCAGTGTGAAGATTGATCAACATATGGAACCTTTGCAGTATAAGAAGGATGAACATATTTGGCACTTCCCCAGTCAATCATGAAAAATGAAACCTATTGGTATAGGGAGCTAACAGTGGCTCCACTTGGGGATGGATTTTCCTAGTGAAAAGTCAAGAACAACAGGTCATATGGCCTTATCTTTCAGTTCCTTACTGTAGTTTGAAATTTATCCTTGGTTCTTTCATACAATGGCCCCTTTGCAATATTGTTTATCTCATGGACTTACTGCAGCACTGTAGCTCTGTTTTGGGTAGTTAGTCTGATCATTTCTCATCATTTTCACAGTTCCCAAGTCTTATTCTTTAGCTTCTTCTGATATGCTAAAAAGCAAGAGCCAAATGTGGCAAAATATCTCACTCTCTCTTCAAAATTTGCCGTAACTTATTCCCTATCCTATTACTGAAATAAACTGCAGAAATTAAACACTACTATGTACAAGTTGAAGTGCTGCTATTCTTGACAAGATGGCTGAAAATAGTGCTTCAACATTCTGCCATTGACTGGCCCATCCTCTGCCCCTGTACCATCCAAGCTTTTCAAAAAATAGGTATTATTTCCTTGTACAGTTTGAATGATAAATGGCCCTCTCCATAAGAAATCAAATTTCCCATGTTTCCTTTTATCTTCCCTTCAAGAATCCCACTTTAGAACTTTATCCCCAATGAAAAAATCCTCTGCTTTGGTTCTTTTGTCAAATATCTTTTTGAGCTTTTCTTGTAGGATCTGGGCTCTGTGGTAGAATTCTTCCCTTGTCTATTGTAAGTAAATAGTTTGATTGATCCTTCTTTGTATATCATTAGGTTCTTCTTGTATCTCTTGTAGCAGCTTCATTACTGGGATTCCCAAAGAAGAAGGGAAAACTACTTCCATTCCATAAACCAATTGATAGGGGTTGGTCCCAATAGATCTCTTGGTGATCAATCTATCTGCCCATAGGGAATTGACAAGCTTTTTATGCCAGTTCTTCTTGTTCTCCTCCAAGTCCTTAATAATGTTGATCAAGATTTTGTTGGAGGATTCATCTAGGCCATTGCCTTGAGGATAGTAGGCTGTGGAATGGCCCAAGGTAATGTGGTATTTATGACAGAAACTAATCATTTTCTTAGATTTGAAAGCAGCAACATTGTCTATAATGATTTTCTCTGGGCAGCCAAACCTGGACAAGATGTTGGTTTCAAGGAATTGAATGATGACTGAGTCTTTGGCTTGCCTGCAAGGGATGGCCTCTATCCACTTAGTAAAATAGTCTGTAGCAGTCAAAATCCACTTGTGCTGGCCAGAAGATGAAGGATGGATTTCCCCAATGAAGTCTAAACCCCATTTTTGAAATGGTTTCTCAGTGGCAACTGGTTTGAGGGGCAGAGGTAACAACTTTTTCTTGCCTTCAAAGATTTGGCATTTGTGGCAAGAGGTTACGTATTTCTTCACATCAGAGAATAAGGTGGGCCAATAAAATCCAGCCCTTAGGATTTTGTCAGCAGTTGATTTCCAATACAAATGTCCACCACAGTCCCCTGCATGAAATTCTTGGAGCACTTTGTCAGTTACCTCTTTGATTAGAAAATTTAATAAAACACCACCATGATTTTTCCAAAAAAGAACCTGATCTAAAATGCAGAACTTGGAAGCTTTCATTTTCACAAATCTTTTCTTGGTTCTGGATAATCCTGGAGGAGCTTGTAGGTTTAATAATACAAAAGAGATATCAGCATACCAGGGTGATTGTACAAAGGCTTGATTGATCTGTGGAGTCACCATCTCCTGTTCATTATCCAGTTGATTTATGTCAAGGGCTTGAAAGTTAGTTTCAGTCATGAGTTTAGCTAGTCCTTGGCCTTTTATCAGTTTATTGGGTTTAATTTCAATGTCATATTCTAGTATGGTAGCTATCCATTTGCCCCTTTTGCCTTTGATGCCTTCTCGGGTTAGAATATCTTTAACAACAGTGTTGGTAACATAGGCAATCACATGAGAGTATAAGATGTAAACTCTGAAGTCCTTGATGGCCTTTACAAGGGCATATGCTTGTTTGTCCATGATTTGATATTTCAGTGGGGCATCTCTAAGGGCTTTACTGAAGAAGGCTATGGGTTTTTCACATCCCTGGTCATATTTTCGAAGCAAAACAACAACAATTGTATGTTCTGATGCAAATGAGAATATGATAAAATCTTTGTCAAAGTTGGGGCTTGTGAGGACTGGTGTTTGAGTTAAAGCTTGTTTAATTTCTTCAAAGGCTTGCTAATTTTCCATCATCCACTTGACCTTTGAGTCCTTTTTTAGCATGTTGTTCAACAATCTTATTAGTTCAGCCAGATTGGGTATGAATCTCCTAAGAAAGTTGATTTTTCCCAAAAAGGCTTGCAGTTCTTTAATGTTTCTGGGGTGTGGGACTTGTAGGATGGCTTGTATTCTGTCTGGGTCAATTCTAGTGCCTTCTTTGGAGATAATATGGCCCAATAATTTTCCTTCTTCTAGGCCAAACAAGGATTTCTTTGGGTTTAATGATATACCATATTTCCTGCAGATTAAGAATACTTGCCTTAGATGATTCAAGTGCTCTTGATCTGATTTGGAGAACGCTGTAAGGTCATCTAGGTAAATGACTAAGAAGTCATGGATTTCTTTAGCAAAAGCTATATCCATGGCCCTTTGTAAAGTTGCCCCTGCATTCTTGAGTCAAAAAGGCATTTTTACATACTTGAATGTTCCCCAAGGGGTAGTGAAGGCAGTTTTATCTTGGTCATCAAGGTGCATCAGGATTTGATTGAAACCTGAGAATCCATCTAACATTGATATTCTTGAAGCACCCACCACCCTTTGCAGAATGTGATCCATTTTGGGCAGAGGGTAGTTGTCCTTTAAAGAAACTTTGTTCAAACTTCTCAAGTCAACACATCACCTTATCTCCCCTGTCTTCTTTCTAGTAGGCACTAAATTCGAAACCCATTTTGAGAAACTGATTGGAGCTATAATTCCAGCTTCATACATTCTCTTGACTTCTTTTTCAATCAAAGGGAGCAATACAGGGTTGACCCTCCTGAGTTTCTGTTTGAAAGGTTTTTGGTTCTCTTTGAGAGGTATTGTGTGCTGGATTACTGCAGTGTTATAAGACTTTAGGTCTTCATAACTGCATGCAAAGACATCTTGAAATTCTTTGAAAAATTCTATATACTTGGGTTTTTGGTCAGAGGGTAGAGCTTTGGACAATTTTATCATTTTGGGATTTTCTACAGTTCCTACATTACAGTCCTCAATTTCAGCATTTAACGGCTACATTTTAGGTTTCCTAGAGATGTCATTTGAGTCAAAGATGTCCTCTAAAGGAGTAAGGCCTGTGGGTAGAAAATTATCTTTCAGTTCAATGAATTCACTTTCTGCTGCCACTGCATCCTCACCTTCTTTTTCATGAAGCAGCTATAAATCTGTTTTAGTGAACTTGGTGGGGTGTAGAAGTTGGTTTGTTGTTTCAGCAGAGATGTGTGTTTCAATTTTTTCCACTTGGATGCTTTCTTCTGCAGTGTTGGTATCCATTTTTGTGCTTGTAAACTCTTCTTTCAAGGTTCGGAAATTGTTGCTTTGTATGTTATTTTCAAACACCTGCCAGTTCTTTACATTATCTGGTATTGCAGGCCTATGTTTTATTTCAGTAGTAAACAGGTGATTAGGCTTGAATGGCAATTTGCAAGTGCTTGCAAAAGTTGCAAGACTATGGGCATGCAGATTTTCATTTCTTGGAATCTTGGTGAGTTGGGTTTCAAGAAAGGTGTCAAGGATTTCCATTGTGGCAGCTCTGTATGACCTTAGCCTAATATCATTTGTAATGAAGTTACCCTTTATTTGTTGAATAATAAGGTCAGAGTCTCCCAAGATTGATATTTGGGCTGCACCCAAGTTTTTTATCACTTTGAGTCCTAAAAGGAGGGCTTCATACTCGGCCATGTTGTTTGTGCACCTGAAATTTAATCTAAATGCATGTCCCTCAGCATGGTCATCCTTTACATTATGAATCCAGACCCCTGTCCCTGCTCCTAGCTTATTGACTGATCCATCAAACTCTAGATACCATAGGTCTTCTTGATTTGTACTGGTATTAAGAGCCCTTTCCATTTGCTTAGCAGGGGCAATTGGATTTACAGTGTCATAAGGTAGCTTATGTGTGACTGTTGACTTACTGTCTTCCAAGATTTCTTTAATTTGAACTGTAGATTCTTTGTCTAGGAATTTGTCCCGACTCAAAGTCATCATCTTTACATCAGCGTGGGTTTGAATATCAGTGTTGTATAAGATAAAGGAGTCCATGTCTGAGTGTATGGAATATATGGGAAAGTTTTGCGGTGTTTCTTGAGTACTAACCACATACTTCATCAAAGTTTCTCGGTATAGCCTTTTAGGTTGGCCGAAGACTGAGATTGTGGCGTAAGACATGTCGAGTTGCAACGAACCTTGTAGCTTGGCACCCCAGGACCTGGATAATAGCATTCCATATTTTGGTGGAATGCCAGCTACCACCACGTCCATGAGAATTGTCTTGGCTGGATATTGGACTAATGATACACATAGATCCTTGATTAATCCTAGACACCGAACTTGGCTGGAATCAAAGGAAAACAAGTCTTTGTATGGCCTTGTGATGTCTAGGTCCAACTTCTCCATGACAGATTTGGGCATCAGATTATGTGAAGCTCCTGAATCAAACATTGCATTATGAAGCACTTTGTCATGAATGTTTAGACTCACATAAAAGGGAGGGACTCCTCCATCTACTGTTTTATCATTTGCTTCAGGGCCAAATATAAGTTCTCGTTGGTCATCAAGGATGTTCACTGAATCTTTGTTTTCTGAAAGTTGTAATGATCTGTTGATCTGTTCCCTAAACACTTGATGCCTAGCCAATTCAGATAATGGGATAGACACTTTTAGCCTACCTATTTCAGCCTCCATATTAAAGGGTTTTTTTGTTTGGGTTTTGACATTTTGGGCAACCAGGTTATTCCTTTCAACTGAGTTATTAATAACTGTTTCTGTTACTGGAATGTCATGCTGAACTAGGGTTGCTGGCTAACCATCTTGCAAAGGTTCTTGTACCATTTTCCTGAGTGGAAGATCAGCTATAGGGTGCTCCTTTGATTCATCCTTGTCCGAGACATCTTCTACTGTGGGGTTGTTTGGATTAGGAGTGGGTTTGGAGATGATTGGTATATGAGAGTCCTTGAGTTTAGTTTTGGTAGGTTGCTTGATTGTCTTTTGCTTAGGATCATCAAGAATGTCTATTCTTCTACTCCTCAAGTTGTATTGCTTATGGACTTCATACACAATTGTTTCATATCCTTGCTTAAAATGAAAGGATTCTCCTGATTTTATTTGGCATTGACCAAGAGTATGAGCCTCTTGGTCTTCTTGAGTTAGGAAAATTGGTTGGCCACTGTTGAGACCCATTAAATTAATGTGTGGGTCCTCTGTTGGTTCATTAGATGTGGAAGCCTCTGCATATTTTTCTTGGAAGGGAGGCCTTATGTTTTGGTATGGACCACCCTTTCCTACATTTGGGCTTTGATTTTTTCTAAAGTTTGGATTTCTTGCATTGTTGTTTGGTTTGTTGTCCCAAGAAGACTTCTTTTCAATAGTTTCCACTCTATCTCCTAACCTATCCATGCCTTTAATAATTGCATCAAGTTTTTGTTCAAAGGCAGAGGGTTCCTCTTTGAAAGTTGTTCTTCTTTCAGTCCTAGCTCGATTTCGTTTGGAAATCAGATTAGCTTCAACACTCACAACTATGCTCTGCATATCTTCAAGGCTGGGAGGAGCTCTCTCCTTGAGCTGGTAAGCCATGTCTGAGTCAAAACCATTAGGGAATTTAATTAATGCCAATTCTGGTGGTGGTCTAAGATTTATTGGAATAGCAAGGTATATATTATTGAATCTGGCACAATAACCTTGGACAGTCTCCTGTGGGCCTCTTTTTAAATTCTCATATTTTGTTAAGATGTGTAAAGGATCCTTTTTCTTCTCCCACCTGTTTAGGGAAGTTTGATATAGGGCATCTGGGTTGGCTATCGTGTTTGGGGGTAGTGACCTAAACCATGCCCTCACATCACCAATTAAGCTCTGGACAAAAAGTTTCATCCTAACATCATTATCATCAATCTCATAGTTTTCGAAATAATCTGTCATTCTCTTGTTATGGTGCTGAGTAGGGTAAGTGCTTGTACTATCAAAATAGGTAATTTTTCCTTGATAATCCTGTGGCATAGCCCCTGGGTTGGTAGGAAACTGTAGGGGAGCATATCTATTTGCCATGTTGGCAGGAAAAGGTGGGACAACTAGAAGGACAGGGATATGGGCTGAGATAAGTGCTATGGATGGAGGGGTAGAAAAGAGAGTTTGGAGTAATGAAGGTGTACTGGAAGAAGCTACAGCAGTGGGGATGAGGGTTTGAGAATTAGCTGTGGTAGGTTTGGTTTGAATTGGTTTCTACTGAGCTGGTTCAAGGTTTGAATCAGCGGAATTGTCTTGATTTTCTGATTTCCTAAGGATCTTAGCAATCAGATTTGGATTGTCAAAAATAGCTGGAGGATTTGGGTCAGGGTTTGACCTGGTGTGTCTTGTTTTCTTCTTTGGAACCGGCTTCTAATTATGTTTTGGTATTTTTCTAGGAATTCTTGGGAGATACGAGTTTTGACAGTAGTTTTAAAGGGGGTTACTAGAATGTAGAAGAATTTGAGGCTTTCTTTCAAGGAGGTTTGAAACAAGGACAACCTAACAAATCCTTGAGGCAGCTGCCTAGAGACTAAAAACTAAACTAGAGTTGGAGTGAAGTAGTTTCTATCCACCTCTGTGATTGCATAGCAAGGATAATTTCAAAGGTTGCCTGGCTAGCTTCAGACTTCATCTATATCTTTAGAGTTTCAGATAATAGTAGCAGACATTCATTAGTCCCCAGTGGAGTCGCCAATGATGTTATCACTCAGGTTGTTCCCCAAAACTTGTTGAGAAAAGGGAATACGACCGAGGTAACCACTAACTAGTCTTTTAGATGCAATTTCTAGCCAAACTGCATCCAGAGAGGGCTCTCTCTATATGTTTTAACTTTGTTTGTTCTAAGTTTTATGCTAGTTATGTTGTGCAGAGTTAAGTATTGAAATAGGTTTGGATGGTGATTTCAAGCAGAGGTAGGATGTAGGTCTGATAGGTTTAATTCCATTGGGCAATGGAGTCTATGGCAATGGAATTCTGAGTGTGTTATTGAGATGAAAGACAATACTACAGAGCAAGATAATCAGTTTGGAACAATTTCAAAGCCAGTGATAGATGGGATGTAGGCCAAGGGGTGAAGGGCAGTTAAGTATCCTTTATCCCAGTGTCAGAGGTAAGAGCTTGAATGTTTCAAGGAGCAGTGAAGAATTCCTTGAGAATGTTCAAAATGAGAGAATTAGCAGAAATAGAAGCATTTAAGAATTTCTATTTGAACTAATTATGAGGAAAACATAGATAACAGCAGGAATTGAACACAGAGTATATTTAAACAAGTTCTGTGCTATTGTTCTTCCCTGTTGTTAAGAGTATGAAACATATATGATACATGCAAACACAGAAAAAACCAAACATAGTTAGAATAACTTATTGAACCAAAGAAAGACACATGAATTCTGTAGCAGAGTCCAACATCATCACATCTACAGTTAGAAGATCAAACAACAATGCATTCGAATGCCCTTTGTATTAATCAATGTCTGAGTTACAACGTATTTCAAGTGGGAGAATCACCAACCCCAAATACATTCTTTGGGGGGGTATTTATACAAAAAGAGAGTCTACAAAATATCTCAGTGATAAGATAAATTCCTTCAGCTACTTTGTCAGAGAAGTAAAGGTAGAAATGAAGGCAGGAGTTATTGCAGCTGTGTTGGCTGGTCTTCTGACAAGATATTTTAGACTTTTTCACCCTGGAATTCGGTTGGGAGTTATGTCTTTGCGCTGCTTTCCAGCGTTGCATCCTGATCTGTTACCTGCTCTGGATCCATCTTTAATGTGTCCTGATCCTAGCCTGAGCTCCTTTATTTACCTCTGCCACGTGTCTTGCCCTTTGACCAGCTGTACAAGCAAAAAGGATCTGGATTTACTTAGGCAAAACTTCCAGCATACTTTGCCACCAGTGTTCTGTGGGCAATTGGTGTCTTTGTATCTTTATTAGTATCTCATCAGCTTCAGTATATCTGTAAAAATTGGGCTTGACCTCAAATAGATGATTTATTTCATGTTCTATGAAAAATAATCCTTCCAATTTGTCATATAAGATTTGTCTAGAAGGAGGTCCTATGTTTTCTGAGCTGCTAGACGATGCAGTGGTCTGATTTGTCACATACATGTTCACCCGATGAGCATATTGCTGATGAGATAACATCTTTTGGTTGCTTGTTACTAGACTGGGTAAACCCCTTTGCTGCAAGCTTGTCAATTTCTCTGTGAAGGTATTAATATCCATCTGCATCTCCTGACACCTCCTTTCCAGAGTCTGTACAAGAGTCCTCATCGTTAGCACCTTCTTTACTGTCAAAATGGTGCCTTTCTTGTCATTGATTTCTAAAGCTGCCAATTGTTCCTTGGTGTTGGTAGTCAAAAAATGGATAAGTGCATTGCCCTGATCAAGCATATTTCCTAATGATGCCCAGGCCCTTTGTATTTGTTCTTGTGCCCTGTCTATTAATTCCATTTTCTCATACATTGTCTGAATTAACCTCCCTTGGTTAGTAATGGACTGGCCAATCTTAGTCCACAAAATCATTTTGATATCTGCCAGAGGTTTATGTAAGGTGAGATCCTTTTCCAGTGTTTTCACCTTGTCTCCAGGGCCTTCACTTCTCTGGTCTTCTCTCCTACTATCATTTCTGATTTGTCATAACTTGCTTCTAGCTTGGTTAGCTTTTCTTTTGTCTCTCTGAGCTCTGAAATTTGAGCTTCTAGCTCTTTTACTGCCTTCATCATTTCCTCCATTTTCATGCTAGCCTCAGGCTCTCTTGTTGTTTCTGCTGTAGCATCTGTGGTCTCAGTACCTGTTGTCACTGGTGGTTCAGTGGGAGGAGTTGCTGCTGTGTCTGTGGAGGGAGCAGAGACAATTGTTGGAGTTGTTTGGGGTAGCTGGGAGGTTGACTCTCCCTACTTAGTTTGTAATGCTTTCACCAGCTCTTGCTCTATTTGTATCAGCCTTTGGTTCATTCTTATTAATAGATCCATGACATCCTCTTCTACCTTTTCTTGTGCTAGCTCTGCTGTTTGGGGATGCATGGTCACAGGCAACTTCAACTGCTTTCTGAGGGCAGCAATATCCTCCTCCTTCTTTTTTATCAATGCCTTGGTGGCCTTGTCTTCCTTTGGATCATGTCCAGACTCAACAATTATTTCCTCTAGAGTCTTTATGCGGTTGTCTTTTGCTAGAGAAGGGATCTTCTCTAAGTCCAATTGAGTAGATGTGTTACTCAGTGACTCTTTCAATTGGTGGGCCAGCATTGCTTTGTCTACCAGTGTGGCATAGACCATTTCACTTGTTTGCTTGTGTAATTCAATTTGATCCATTGGGTGAATGTCCTTGGCAAGGACCTTTAGATTGGTCCTTATGTAGTCAGCTGCAGACTGGGGGTGCTGAACGTTGGCCTTGAAATGACTGAAAATCATTTTTTCCTCCTTCATGTCATAGGCTGCCATTAGTCTATGCTGTTTGGAGGGTGTCATCTTAAGAAATTGGTCATACAATTGAATTCTTAATGACTCATTTTGAGCCTCAATATCCTTGAATGACTACTTGATGTCTGCTGGTTTCTTTGCTTGTGATCTTGAGGAGGAGACTTCCATTCCATGCTATCTCCCTCCTTCTTGTCTGTGAGAGCTTGTAGAGGTCTGTTGGCTAACGACTCTCTCTCCTCTTGGGCTCTCAGTGATGTCTTCCATAGTGTCCTCTTCAGGAGGATCTACTCTTTACCTCTTAGCCTCTTGCTGACCTGTTGACCCACTTGCAGGTGTGGTCTCTTCTCGGTCCCTTTTCTTGCTTTTCTCCTCAGGAAGAGGAGTTTGCAGTGCTGGTACCTTTGGTGCTTGTGTTTGTAATGAAGGGGCTTCCCCTTGGCTGTGTTCCTTTGAAGTAGCACGCTGCTCTTCCATGACTTCTTATTCTAGCACTAGCAACTCCTTGCCCTTTGCTGTCCCTGTTGCTGGTGTAGTCCTTTCCTGGGCAACCTGTTGTGCAGTTGTGGGAGTTGATGAGCTCTCCCCAGTTGGCTGTGGCTTTTTGAAAGACACCTGCCCACAAGATTCCAAGTCAAGAGTTTTTTTTCCGAATATTTCATGGTTTGTTCCATTTTTTCTTCTTCAGTCAACTCTTCAACTAGGGTGCCCTCCAACCAGTCATCTTGGTTGGCATATTTTTCTATGTCAGGGATGCGACAGTGTTCATAGCATGCTAGCCTATATTTTATCCTTCTTGCGTTGATGAAACCATATGGGTCATAGGGCACCCACCAAAAGCTTCTCTTGAGTCTGTATGTTTGACCCAATAGGTCATCAGCATCCTTCCATCCCTCTTTCTTGTTCATAACAAAGGGGCCTAATTAGTCTCTGAGTTTCAATTGGGCCTTTTTCTTGGTGCTATGGAAGTGACTCAGGTCTGAGTTGATGAATTGCCTGAAATATTCCAAGGCAAAGAGTCTCATTGGCACATATCTGGGCAGCCTGTAGGGGCAGAGCTCACAACCATATATTTTGAGAATAGTGTGATTCTGGTAGAAATACCAGTCACCTATTCTATAGTTCTTGGAGAGCTGCAATATCTTCTTCATATCATGTGTCAGTCTGGGAGGAGGAGTTCTCATCAAGAGGCAAGAGACAAGGTACACAAATAGATCAATAAAATCACAATAAGAGTAGGGAGAGGTGCGTATATCATGAAGTACTGAAGTCCAAAAAATAACAGACATCCTCTCCCCTTTGTGGTCCAATTTTCTAATGGGGAATTGGGAGACATCTGGCTGGAAATATAAAAATAGATGATATATATAGGAGGAATATTTGAAGATTCCCTCCCTATCCAGGCTTAACAATTGGTCATGCGTTTTATTGGCAATGAACTTGGCATAATTGTATCTGACAGCAGGGGGCTGCCCTAGGGTAAAATGGACAGCATAACCAGTATGGTTTCATCAATGTGCTTGCTGGTCTTGAACCCCAACATAAAAGATATCATATCAACCACTAACCTACCCATTTCAGTGAAGGAGCCAAAATGAAAAGGAGGTGGGTGCTGGGGCTGTCTATCTACCATCATGAATACTTTGGAAACTCTGGCTATTTCTGTGCTGGAGAGTTTGGGACCTTCATCCAGCAAGTACTTCATGGTAAGAGGAAACTAGTTGTGTTGGCTTAAAGTTCAGCATCTGGTTGATAGAGTCATGAGTGATATAGAAAAGAGTAGTCCCAGATGGACTTTTAATGGATCTGTTTTTTGGGTCATAGTTTTCAAAACAGAGGTGGATAATCTCAGGGAAGATGTTCACAGAGGGGAGGTAATATCTGGGCAATTTTGATACCCAAATACCACATACATCTTCTTGATTCAAGTGACTGCTTCTAAGCTCATAGACTGCCTGAAGATGGTTTTGGAAACCTTCAAGGTCTTGGATTAGGTAATCTTTATCAGCCAAGGGAAAATGCTCTAACTCTTTGTGGGGTGCATTGAGGGGGGTGATGTTTAAGGTCACTGGACCTTCCATGGCTTAGCTGTATTGCTTTTAGAATTGGAATATCTGGCTCTGTGCAGGTAAAAAATGAGCAGGAGGATGGCTTCAAAGATTTCCCTGGGATTTTCACAGTTAGAACTGGTTTGTTGGCTTGAATTGGGCTCTGTGTAGTGATATCAGTTGGAGAAGCAGGAGCTGTGGGCTTTTGGCACAGTGGACTTCAATTGTAGGCAAGAGACGGCCTGGGAGGCTCTTTGGGGAGTTTATAGGGCCGGATGAGCTCAATTTCAGATGACTGTATGGATTTCCAGTGAATTTGGTACCTCAGAGGCTTATGGAGGACTTGTGGGCAACAACACAGTATTTTCTCCTTTAAATTGTGGGTGTTGGTGCTAAATTTTGAGAGAAACTAACGGAAAACAAGGTCGGGAGCGAATTGATGGTAAATACCTATATTCCCATTAAAATGGGCGACTTGCAAGTGACCAGGTGGGTCGAGGGGCCGAGCTGGACACTGTGTTTGTTGGTTGGTAGATTTGGACGGTCGAAAATGGTGTTTTCGACGTAGTTTCCATGTACAGGTGCGCGGAGAAAATAAACAGAGAATGGTAAAATAAAACATTACATTTACCATTTTTAACTGCAAATTTTGACTTTGGCAGGTTATGGGCGCTTTTTTGGGATGACTTTAGCATGACGTCATTTTGTCGTTTAGTGGGTACGGAGGCTGACATGGCATATGACATGGCGGCTGACATGGTGGATGACATCATGAGGTGACATAAGCATGACATCAGTAGGGAGGGGGCAAGTTGTAAGCGGTAATATCGCACCACTTTTTGGGGAAAGTGGTTTCGGGGTAGGGGGCTCCGAACATACTGAGCGCTTGACATGCGTCCTCGGTACGACGGAAATACCACCCATCCCCTGGACACTATTCTTCGGCAGGTTGGGGGCTTCCGAAATTGCCGACTACTGTTGGATCTGGGAGCCGCGATCAGACGGGTTGCAGGTGATCGAGTTGGGGGGTCTTTAACGGTGGCGGACCCAAGTTAATTTTTCATGTTTTATAATGCTTTTCTATGTATCCGCAGACTTAGGAAAAGTGGGTTTTTTCGAGCAAAATTGTGGGTTTAGGCTATTTATTTAGCCAAAGGATATATAAATCCCAATGGGTGTGTGGAGGGTTTCTATTGGGCCCCTGGTGGGCCAATAGCCCCCTAAAAAATGTAAAATATGGCTATAGTCAGCCCAAGGTGGGGGTACTTATTCTTTGGGGGT
>APFE030223461.1:87136-124277 GCA_000404065.3 Pinus taeda | reverse complement strand
GAGGGGTTTGCATGGCTTAGGTTAAGTTTTATAAAGTGAAAACTTAGGCCGAGGGGAGAGGAATGAATGACCAATGGTGAAACTTTAGGAAACTTTGGCAAGATAAAATCAAGAATTTTTACACAAGAAATGTGGCTTGTTTTGCCTAGGTAAAACATCTTCTCACTTAGTTTTGCCATGAAATGAAGTAGGCTAAAGGGGCTAAGGGTAATGAGCAGATCTCTTTACCCTTTGGGGGGAGTGTTAGTAAATGTTTCTTTGGGAGGATGAGAAGGGGAGTTAGTCATGCTTCATTTGATCTGTAGGAACCTTGCCATGGTGCCCCATGATTTTATGAGATGGCAAGTCATTCTAAAGAGAAAATTACTCACAAACCATGCCTTTGTATCTTAAAAAATGCCTACCCAACCTAGTATACCTAGCATTTTTTCTTCATTTTTATTGGGTGCACTTGAACTGGCAAACCCTGATTCTTTTCTTTTCTTTTGGCTGCCCTCCTATCTAAGTCTACCCTTATTTCTTCCAGGGCTCGGATTAAGTTGTTGAGACCCTTTGCTTCTTTGCCTAACTATTGGCTTGCCATGTTTAAACTGTTTGTGCAGGCCTCCATTCTCTATTCTTAGACAAGTGAAATTCAAACATGATCTAGCCAGGATTAAGCTATCTGGTTAATCATCGATTGTGGCACAAGTTAACCACCTATGCAGTGTGAAGATTGATCAACATATGGAACCTTTGTAGTATAAAAAGGATGAACATATTTGGCACTTCCCCAGTCAATCATGAAAAATGAAACCTATTGGTATAGGGAGCTAACAGGCACGTGGCCCTGAGACAAACTTTTAAATGGAACTCCGTCTTTTGTCTCAAGATTCACCATCTTGTCATTTCATAGATCACTTCCCAGACCGCGAGTTTCACGGTGACATCCGGACTGGTCCTGCTACCTCTCTGGGAATTTATGGTACATCTCCCACTGTTGGCATTGGGCTCAGCGCGGTGTCCTTGACTGTTGACATTATGCTGACCCGAAGGTCCTACATCTCTTTTGGCAATGCTGCAAACACTTGGATTACTCTCAAAGCGTTGAAGTTCGATGGGTCCATACCTATTAGAGAGCGCAATAACTTAATTCTCAAGATGCCACAGTTTGTTCAGTGGATGACTAGCTGTGATTTATAGGCCTGTTGAAATTCAAATTCGACCGTTCCCCCCTTATTCAGGTCATTAATGCAAGATTTATGGTAGAGCGTTCCAAATCTAGATCATAATTCGTATCTTAATTGCTTGCCGCCCGCTCCTTTTCGCCTTAAATCAGACATCTTGTCATGAACAATGACACCAACGGTCACTTCCTTGTCTATCTGTGCAGCAGCGCAACCCCTTCTGCATGACCGTGACGCTTGTGACATACCGATCCTGCGCGCACCCCTGTTGTCACGTAGCTCCCTAACAGCTGTTTTATAGTCCCGCACTTTCTTAAACTGTCTGGAGTGGTGAGACTGTCTCCTCATCGGCTAGTCAGGTGGTCGCACCCCCTTGGTACACCACTATCACGTCTTGGCGAACAACCCGTGACACAGTCTCTATTTTTTCCACTATGTGCGCTGCTAGATGTGGAGCGCTCTCCTTATTTCCCTCGAGAGTGAGGTGCGTCCTTAACCACGACATTCAACCAACTAGCTCATGGTCATACCCCTCCAATCCATCCTTAGGTTTGCGTGTATCTGGATACAACTTTCCAAGTTTTTTGTTTAGAAAGTTTTCCTTTAGTTCCTTTTCTAGCTGTTTAATCTCCGCATCCAGCATCATATTCTTCATTCTCAGTGGTACCCTATTTCGTTCTAGTTTGTTGATTTCTTTGTCCAATGTCATGCTTTTCTTTCTTAGCCATGCCCACTCTTCATCGAGTTCACAGAGTTTCAAGCTCCCCTGCTAAATGGCTTCCCATAACTACGTAATTCTTTTACCCAAGTTCTCATGTCCTGTCCCTACTCCAGGAGCTGTGGTTTGGGGATTCTTCTTTTTCCTCCTGGTTTCATCTTTTCTTGTCAATGTTTGGGTCGTTTCTACGCTCGGGTTTTTTGTTATGGTCCTATAAGGCCATCGAACCACTGGTACATGCAGGTACCAATCGATACGTCTCATCTGGTGAAGTCTTTTCATGACTCCACATAACTTTTTTAATGCTCCGTCGCAAACTGTTTGTGGAGTGTGCCGTCTTCCCTATTACCGCGTCAAGTTCTGATTTGCGATCCTTAGTCTGGGAGGTGCTTGCATAGCACACGTCTGCACGCATCGATACAAGTGGGCACACAAACTGCTACGTCCTAGTTGTCCGGCTCACATTCAACGTCGGGGACTTCCAAACCGTAAGCGCATCCATCTTTTGCATTCGCGCTAGTTCCTCATAGTCTTCTGATGTGTACTCCACCATCGCGTGGGTGTCGTGCGCAACACCCATTCCAGCGCATCATACCGCTTATGTTCTGGCACTGCCCTTTCAAATTTGTCTAAGAATTCATCCATGCCTGTCTCCCCATCATATGTTGGCAGTTCTCTTGCTTCGATCATCACACACTATAGTGATTTGATCATCATGTTGAAATTCAGTGTGGCTACTTCATTCAACCAGTTCTGCGAGTGTTCTATTTCTTCATCTAAATCTAAAGTACAGGAACTGTCGTGCTCCCATGAGATTCTCCCATTTGCAATCAGGTTTACCCGATCTTGGTCTTGTTCCGTTATCTGGTAGATGCAATCCAGCTCATCGTCGTTGTCATCATTGTGCACAGGTTCGGTGTAGTGTGCACCTGCGGTCGAATCTAGTGGAACCACTGCGCGAAGGGACTTTTTCTCGAATATCATCTTCTGCTTCTTCGTGTTGATGATTCCATTCATATCAATGGACTAGTCTATTCCTAGCAACGTGGGGTGAGGGTTGCTATCATCCACAATCTCTATTACTTCAAAGTCCGTTTGGATGCTCGTGCCTTCGATATCCATTGTTACCCCTTGCAACCTCCCCATGGGCAAGACCTTTTGTTGGTTCGCCATCCGTAATTGAATAGGGGACCACTGTAACATGGGCCTGCCCATGCATTCCCATGTCTGCTTTGATAACACATTCGCGTTTGAACCCAAGTCTAGAATTGCCTAATCCATTTCATATTCGCCAATCTGTGTCGTTAATCTCACCTCCCTCCCGGTGCGCAATGTATGCTTTCCTAGTTTCCGAACTACGCACAGTTCCCCTGACCCTACGCACCTAGTTATTAGTTCTTATAGTCCTTTAACTACCTTATTATCGCACAAAAATTTCATGCATGTCTCTAAAAAGGTAGTTAGCATAGAAGGATCCATCCCTGTCTCTGGTTGATCCTTACTACCTGAAGTAGAGGCCTTCGTGAAGCTCTTCTTAGCTTCCATAAATGTCTCCTTTGTGCGTCCCAAGTCAAACTCAGGTTCCTTTATAGGGGCCTTGTGAACCCATGTATCTTCCTCGGGCCACTTCCCCTTATCTTCCCCTGTGGTCGCGCCACTTCTAAGCACCATGTTCACATTGGGGTCTTCTTTGCGCAATTCAAACCTCATAATTTGAATATTTTGCGTCAGATTAGGCTGAAGTACCCCTTTCTTGCGCATTTGCACGATCAATGTGGGACAATCTACTGCTTCATGATCAAATTGAGCACAATATGAACAAGATAGTCTCATCGGGTTGGTACAATCGCAAGTGTAGTGCCTTAGTCCTCTGCAATCGTAACAAATTAATTGTCTGCGGCCCCTTCCTAGCCCCATTCCTCCTTGTCCTCGACCTTGCCCTTGAAATCCAGTGCATTCCATCCTCGCGGTTGGGTCAAGGCCTTGCGTTTCCGTCTGCATTCTATATGATGGGTTCCACTCCATCATCAACTCGTAGCTGCGACAAGTACACTCATCTTGGCCCACCGATATACGAAAATTGCAAAATAGCTGCTGGGGAGTCTGTGTATACTTCTGTAACAAATGACAATTGTCCATCGTGTTCTTTCCTCCCACCTGACAGATCATGCACTAGAGCATGGGTGCTGCACTTGGCCCTGCCTGTGCGTCTGGTCTCAACGGTATTGGTCTCCCTCCTATCAAGTAGTTCACGAATACAGGCCAGTGGTCTTTTTCATGGCCCTGGCCTTTACATTTTATGCACCACACTTCTTCACGCGCCTCTGGTTGGGGTGCCCTATCCTAGTTCAAGCTATGCATTTCTAGGCAAAGAGTCTGAAGCTGAGTGTGGATTTGCTGAACTCCCAATCTCGAATCCTGTATTGGTGTTTCATTCAACCTTGTTGCCATTTCCAATGCTTCTGCCTAGGTTGAAAGCTTCTGCTGTGACAGTGTCATCCTCAGGTGTGGTGTCAAAGATGCCACAAACCATGAACGGTGCTGTGCATCCATTAGTGTCATATTAGCCTTGTGGATCATAGCCTTGGGTCTCTGATCCAGATCCCGGGGGTCTCGCCTGGAAGCATCAAGATCTATTTAAATCTGATGATTGACTGTGTCTCTGATTTCAGATGGCTAAATTCTTCGTTCAACGCATCCTGGATCTCTGCTATTCCTGCATTTGAGTGATCATTCAAGTGCTTGATATACCATGTCAGCACACGATCCTGCAACACGCTCACCAATGTGGCCTTATTAATGTTGTCATTCGTGACCCCTTGTGCTTCCCACACTGCTCTTACCATGAACCAGAATTGGTTCAGATCCTCATTCCCTATTGCTCTGGATACAGGTACCTTGATTGCGCTCGCCATGCTGAACCGTGGGGGTGGTGGAGGTGGGGTGGGTGAAGATGGAGGTGAAGTAGGTGAAGTGGGTGATGGCGTAAGTGGAGGTGATAATTGCGGAATGCGCTGTCTTATCAAACTTACCGCACTTCTCGGAGATACCCAAGCGTGCTCTTCCTTGCTCTCTGACAAAGGTGAAATTAAAGGACTGTTCCCTAATCCTTCGATCCCTTTTTAGATCTTTCTGCTCCGTTTCATTCCAATCATTAATGTAGTCGCATAACCCGCTTTTCACATAACAACATCTTAATCCAGGTATTCATGGATTTAATGTACCTACCTCGCAATCCCTTGAGAAAATGTCGTCTTGCTTCACTATAGCTCACAGTTGTGTCTATCGTGAAGTCAGTGATAAACCCCCTATTATCTGGTCGAGCCAATGGTCCATGGTCCATGCGATCTTATCTTTTGATTCCTCTGATCTGTGCACTAACTTCGGAGTCCACATTATTGATTGATTGAGCTTATACCTTCCCTGGCTGTCGGCTAACCTCGCGATCCAATCATACAGTTCTGAAGAGAAGGACGCGAAGAAGATCTCATGGATTTCTGTATATACGTAGCAATCTAGCCACCTCTTCTCTAATATTTGCGGAGTCCTATTTTCCTGTGTCACGAACTCTTGAAGCTTCTGATCCGACCAATATTCAATTTCCTTTTTCATAGGATTCATATTTTCTGACATTAGACATCCCTGAGGCAGATCCCAGTCCCGGAAACGGAACCATTTGTTGGCTTGTTGGAGCCTGACCCAGGTTCAGAAGTGATTTAGCCAGACAAATCCCGAAACTACCAACCCTTTTGGCAACAATCCGCAGTGCGCAGACTAAGGTCTCACCCGAGGTAGGATGGGAGGGTGTTGGAACTAGGTTTCCGCACCCTAGGGACGCCTCAATGAAGTCTGGGAGGTTCACGAACCAATCCTGCGTGCTTTTGCTACTCCGCGTGGCTGTCTGACTTTCACGTAGCTCTATAAAGAGCGCGAAGAGGCACGGTCTAGATCCTTTATCCTTAATATGTTATTATTATAGATCTGACTAAATTTTGTGGGCCCAATATTCTTAACAGTCATTCAACATTCATAATAAGTGCGCGCAATCATAAGTTGTAAGGGGATGCATAAACATATAACAGAAGCATAAAGATACAAATCTACAAATAGATGCACAATATTTTAGAATCAAATTAGCTTTTATTACTCTTATGTTCCATTACAATCCCAACTCGTCCTGCGCACTCAGCTGCAAGGGTTCGCGCACACAGGTGCGGACTCTACCAAGCCTCTGCGCACATAGCTGCAGAGCCTCTTCCTACTCCTACAACCCAAGGCTCGTAATTACAGACTTAGAGTGAATATTGCATTCAAAAACCCATAATCCTTAGATCAAGACTCACAAAACTTACATATACACTTAGAGCCTCGCTCTAGTTATACATTCCCATGGTCCGCAGAACATGGGTAGGCTGACACATTCTATATTAAATTACAATATTTTAGGGTGAACAACCCTTTGAATTGACTCATTACAATTCGTACTCTGTGCACTTCGCGGAGCCTTTACAATACCATTACCCAAAATTGTGGGCTTTAAGCCCCAAAACCGTTACTCGGGGGATCCGTTTCCCAACACGAATGAAGTCCCTTTCCCATGGAGATTTGAGACAATATGATCCTCCTTTCTTTAGCCACATCCTTCTTCCACTGAGAAAGATATTTGGCAACAAATGCTAGGGCTTTTGCTATACTTTTCTTGATGTATTCTAGCATCCCATTATCATCCAGTACTGCCTTCATGAAGATCTTCCATGCCACAAAATATTTGGTTGCTTCTAAAGAATACTCAAGCCCGAGTCCATTGAAAACCATCTTCTTAGTCTTGGATAAAACCTGTAACACTAATATTTAAATTTGAACCTTCTGCAATGAAAACTTCGAAATCTTTTCTCTACTGAATCTAGCTCTGATACCATGTAGAAATTAATGTGTAGATTCTAAATTGCTCATGAAATTTTCTAAATCACAAGACTAGAAGCTATTCTACTCTTATGTAGAAGAAAATTCATTATCAAGAATGCAAATAATTAACATGCATCAAGATTCAACACATATACACAAATATTTATCGAGAGGAAAGCAACTGCTCAAAACCCCTTACTATTTGTATTACATTAATCAAAGAATCTGGATGAATACAATATGATTGCTCAAGCTTGAGCACAACCTGCACCTGTATCTTCTATCCTATGCCTCACTGACTAAACCCGGTCAATACTTAGCCAATTTTCAAGCCCTCCAAGCTCCTAATTCCTTGCGTTTTTACTTGAGGAATTAGGCCTTCATAGGAATTTCCCTCCATTGTATTGCGCAGTTCCTTTAGGCTCTTCCTCTGACTGCATGCACCACCTGTACAATTTGGAATAGTTTACTACTGATAGTACACTACCCTTGAACTCCAATATCAACTAGGTAACTCATATTATCTGCATGCATGAGCTAATTTAGGCTGATTGATTAGTTATTTGAATGATCACTGACTGGGTAAAGTTCCACTTCCACAACTTGAACTTCCACTAGTTCCTCCATCAGTTAGAACTAGTTTAACTAACCATAACTCAATTTAACTTAATTAAATTGCTACAACTGAAATTAACTCAACCTAGGCTCCTTAAATTTAAGAATCATTGCACACAACTGAACTTCATGCCCCTAACTTGAATTAGCTGAGCTAGAGTTGTATTTTTTAGGAATCAACAGAAGTAATTGAACCTCAAATCATAACTCAAATTGAATGTTCTTAACTGAGTGACAAGTGCTATGTCCCCTCATTTAACTCCTCCAAGTTGTTTGCTGATAAGGAATTTCTAATTTCCTCAATTTAATTAAAGAAAAAATCAAATACTTTTCTTGCTGCGAACTAGTTTAACTGATTACAATTGGAATTAACTAAACCTAAGCTCCTAAAATTTAGGAATCACTACATACAACTGAACTTCATGCCCTTAAATCGAATTAACTAAGCTAGATTGCTATTTCTTAGGAATCAACTCAAGCAAATTGAAATTAAATTCATTAAATCGAATTGACTGTTCTTAACTGAGTGACAAGAGCCATGCCACCTTAGTTAACTTCTCCAAGTTTTCTGCTGATGTGGAGAGGTAGCATAGTTTACCTATGAAAATGGAGCCTCAGAAGCAGCCTCAAAAATTTGTGGAGTAGCCACAAACGGATAATCGGAGAGGAGAAAAATTGGAGTCATCCACTCAAGTAGAGACCTACGGTAGGGGGAAAGTTCAAAGCATGTGGGAAGAGGGAGCACATGCAGCCATACCTCTAGGTGTGAGCTGGGGTGATGTGAAGCCATTGTCCAAAAGTTGCAGAAATTTAGGCAAGGTCCATTAAGGTGTGTTTGTCTGATGGATCATTGCTATGGGGGCCAAAGTATTCGGTAGCAGGACGATCAATGTTAGTCAGTTCCTAAGGAGTGCATAGCAGTTTTGAAAAATAATCAAGAGGCTTAGTAGCCGAGTCAACATCATCACAATTTCCCTAGTGGATAGTCACAAATTGATTCAATGTTATTTTTTATTTTTATTTTTATTTTTTGGATGCTTCTCAGTTGCACATGTTGCAGTAGTAATAGCAACAAAGAGAAGTGTTGCATGAAGTACATTCCAAAGGTGCTGGAATGGGGTAGATGTGAATCCCATTCTTGTTGAGAGGGAGTGTTGAAAATGTAGCAAGAAAAGTCTCAATTTGACTTTTGCCTTAATTAAATTGAGGAAATTTGAAATTTCACATTAGCATAAAACTTGGAGGAGTTAACTGAGGTGGCATGGCTCTTGTCACTTAGTTAAGAACACTCAATTCTAGTTAATGAGTTGAAGTTCAATTTTATTGAGATGATTCCTAAAAAATAGGAGCCTAGCTCAGTTAATTTGAGTTAAGGGCATGAAGTTCAGATGTATGTAGTGACTCCTAAATTTTAGGAGCCTAGGCTGAGTTAATTTCAGTTGTAATCAATTAAACTAGTTCTATCTGTTAATAGAAATAGTTGGTGGTCAGTTAAGTAGTGGATGATCAATATAACTTAGAGATCATCTAGTTAACTGATCAATCAACTAATAATTAGCTCATGCATGCAAAGAATAGGAGTTTCCTAGCTGTGGTGGAGTTTCCAAGGCAGTTAACGGATAGTTGTAAACTAGTTGAGTGTACAAGGTTGCATGAGGTTAGGTGGACCATCCTTGGAAATTGCGCAATGAATTAGAGGAATTTTCCATTTAATAGGGTTTGAATTCCTCAAGGAACAATGCAAGGAAATATGAGCTTGGAGGGCTTGAAAATTGGCTAAGTGTTGGCAAGAGTTAGTTAGTTAGGCAGAGAGATAGACTATGCACTTGTAGGTTGTGCTTAGGCTTGAGCAAGCATATGTATTTATCTCTATTTTTTTTATTAATGCAATACAGATAGGAAGGGGTTTTGAGAAGTTGCTTTCACCTCCATAAATATCTGTGCATGTGTGATGTTTCATCTTGCATGTTTATGGTTTGTTTTATAAGTGGTGAATTAACTTCTGCAGATCTACAGAGTAGCTTTGAGTCTTGTGTTTTAGTAAATTTAATGTACAATTTCAAATCTACACATTATTTTTTACACTTTCTTCTCTCATAGGAGGTGTTGTACAAAGACATTTTCGTTGAAGAATCTATTTTTCCATGCATTGGGTCAGATCACTGGTCAATCACGCTAGAGCTGGATCTGAAGGAAGCCCCATGAAATCATCCCTTCAAGTTTGAGATCTTTTGGTTTCGGGTGCTAGGTCTTGTTGATATTTTAAACAAGTGGTGGTTGGAGATTAATGTTTGTGGTAAGTCAAAATTATACATTTTAGAACTATAGCTTAAGGCCTCAAAGGAACATATAAAAGTATGGAATAAGTAGGTCTTTGGTAATGTATTCGAAGACAAGGATAAGATAGAAGATGAGATGCGAAGGATTCAACAATGCATGATCTTAGAGGGAAAATCTCCTGAAATGATAACAGAGGAAGGTTTGACTCTCCATAAGTTGGGAAAAAGATGTAAACATGAAGAAATAATTTGGAGATAGAAATCAAAGTTACAATGGATTAAGGAGGGAGAAAGGAATTCTAAATTCTTCACAACTCTATTCTGTAGTGCCGCCTTAATAATAGGATCTTATAAAATTTTGGAGCTGATGGGGAGAGGAAAATCCTTCATCTAGAAATATAGTATGAATTGGTAACACATTATCACGTTATTCTGTCTAAGAATTCTCTCATGAGACAACCAACCATAAATCTAGTTCTTCAACATGTCCCTTAGCTAGTCAATATGGATCAAAATGAGACCTATATCACTCCAAGAAGTGGAAATGGTGGTAATGAATTTACCTAGGAATAAGTCACCAGGTCCGGATGTCTTTACCTCATGCTTCTTCAAGGGATGTTGGGGATTTATTGGTAAGTATATTTACGAGTTGGTGGAATAATCGAGATAGACTCAATCAATTTGTGCAACTCTTAATGAAGCATTCTTCACCTTTATCCTGAAAGGGGGGAATTCCAAGGATCCTAGTGGTTTTATTCCTATTTCCCTCTATAATTTAATTTATAAAATCATTTCCACTGTTATAGTAAACCGCATGAAGCCCCTACTTCTAGGTTTAATTTCGTTGAAGAAAATAGGTTTTGTGGAGGGTTACCAAATTATGGATGGAAAAATTGTGGCATGAGAAGTTATACATTCCTTACGGGTGATGAAACACCTAGATATGTTAATCAAAATAGGTTTGTCCAAATCCTATGATAAATTTACTTGGGATTACTTTTTATAGGTTCAAGAGGCTTTCAGATTTTCTAGGTAGTGGATTTCTTGGGTAGGCTTGTTAATCTCATCTGCCTTCTTCTTAATACTCATTAGTGGGCCCCTATTTTCTACCTTCAACTCTTCAAAAGGTCTGAGGTAAGGTGATCCTCTCTCACCCTTTCTTTTTGTTTTGGCTATGGAAGGGTTTGGGACAATGTATAAGAGCTCATGTTCTTTGGGTCATATATGTGGCATGCAATTGTTTGGTTAAGTTTTACCTATAACACATCAACAATTTGTTGATGAAATTGTTCTCTTTGGAAAACCTACATTAAAAGAAGTGAAAGGTCTACGAACTATTTTACAGACCTTCATGGAGGCTTCTAGAACGTTAGTTAACAATGATAAAACCAATATCTTCTTTTTTAACTGCCGGGAAGTAATACATGCACACTTGACTTGGATGTTGGGTTTTCAACAAGCATGGTTACCTTCTAAATATTTGGGAGTGCCCCTGGTCCTATACTATAATCAATCATCAAGTTGGGAGGATATTGTAGAAAGAATTCAAATGAGGGTTAGTAATTGGGAATTTTAGGCCCTTAATTTTGTTAGTTGATTCGTGCTTACCAAATTAGTGTTGTAGGAAATACCTAACTATCATATGGTGGTTATGCCCATTTCAAAATCTATTTTGCATCATATTCATTCTCTATGGTATGACTTCCTTTGGAGAGGACTAATCAAAGCACAAATGTGGTCTCTTGTAGGATGGGAAAACTTGATCAGATTAAAATCAATAGGCAGTTTGGGCATACTAGATCCAGAATTGATCACTAAATCCTACATCATGAAACTATGGTGGCATTGGGTGAAGAGAGGTCCTAAACTATGGAAGCACATTTTTCTAAGGAAATACATACCCTTTAGGTCACAGGAGGAGTGACTAAGTCTTGAGGGAAATATTCAAGAATCCGGTATTTGGAATTGGGTGCAACAATATAAAGAAGCAATGCATGAGTATGCTTTCTGAGATATAAAAAGAGGAATGAATGCATATCTTTACGAATATGGTTTACAACAACTTCCCCGTATGGTGGAGAATGAAAGTTTCAAATTGATTAAAACCTTAGCACAAGCTTTGGGTGCAATTAAGGTGGCTCAATTCTAAAAACCACTAGAGGATAATCAACTATGGTGCCGATGGAAGGATACAAATGATTGGCCTCTTCCTAAAGGCACCTATCCTTGGGAGGACTTCCAAAAAACACTAACAAGCAGGCATATCCAAGTTTCTCAGAACAATGATATTTTAAAATGGGGCCAATAATCATCAAATTCGTTTTCTCTTAAAGAAGCCTACTCATTACTTGTTGGTTTTCTATCCTTGGAAAACATAATTATCTAGACCTAGATTTGGGACGGCCCTTGGTGGCCAAAAATTTCAACATTTATGTGGTTAATTTCTTGGGGGTGTATTTTCACATGGGACCATATTCACAAAAAGGGATACAAGAGACCATTTCTATGCCAACATTTAGTTTAGGAGGAAGAGTCAACAAAACACATTTTTTTGTCCTGCCCATTTTCAAGTGGAATTTGGGAACTCCTTCCTCATATCTTTAGGTTTAGTTGACAATTAATGGAATATTTGAAGACATTCCTTGACCAATGGTATTGTCGTAAATTCAAAAACCCCATTGTTTCATGAGCTTGGAAGTTGACACTAGGTTTCTTCCTTTGGAACTTATGGAAAGAAAGAAATGTAAGATTTTTTAGTATGAAGAGTAGGACAGTTCCAATCCTCAAATAGGTGATCCTTTTGAATATCTATGAAACTATCCTTGCATCCCCTTGGACTGTTGAAAATTGGTAAGTGGAAAAGGCTAAAGGTTCTATTGTTAGGAACCTCAACTTGGATCCTTCTATGTCCCCTACCTCTGCATATTTGGCACTCAACTCAAGTCATTCTATAGCCCATACTTACTCCCCGCCTCCTACCTCCTATCTTAAGTTAAGTTTTTATGGGGCATCCAAAGGATACCCTGGTGGGGCTGGGTGTGGTGGGATTTTTTGGGATGATAAGTCTCTTCCATTGTGCATATACACATGGTCGTGAGGGGTGACCACAAACAATTTGAAATTTTTTCTCATTTTCCAAATTGATCTATAGATCACAATCATAGAAGGTTTTAATTTGCTACAAGTTCATGGTGATTCAAGGCTGTTGTTCAATGTATTTAGAAGTTGTTAAAGGGGAACCCTAAGCACAAAGCAGTGCATAGTTGACACCCACAGGATGTGGTTTCTAATATTAATTATTTTATTATCAAATTTTATTATATTTTTGTCCAACATACTCGTCAGGAAGTGAATAGGGTGGGAAATGCACTGGCTAATTGGGGATTCCAAGATCAAAACATCTCCTTGGATGAAGAATGGTTAGTTTCTTCCACAAAGGAAATAATTATAATTTATAAAACAATGGGTGGAATATCATAAGTCCTCTTATGATGAAAATATCCCCAATGGGGGTGATATTAATTAGGTCAATAATGAAATATAATACTTGATTAGCATACAGAGGGTACGAGTGGAGTGTGGGTTGGCGGCATTTGAAAAGAGTTCCAAACCATACATCTGTCATCTCTTTGCTATCAGATGATGTAAACCCCATTCCTAGGATGGGGATAACCTAACCTAGTCCCATCATGATAAATGGTTGATATAGGTAGTATTAGGGGAGAGGTACGCCATTCTATTTGGCTTCCTCGATTATTATTTAGCAAATGTGATGGATCAATTTTTGTTGGGAGGATTGGTTACTACAATGGAAGACCTTGACATGTAGTTTTGTGAGCTCATTGATGACCACATGAACTATGGGATGAATGTGGATTTAAAACAGTGTGCTAGACATTACACTTGTCTATGCTTAGACCTCGCACACAGTGTTAAATGCCTTCTAATGCTAGGTATTAAGACATTATCCATCCATTATAAGTGCTTGGGCATCTTATTAGGGTGACGACTGCAACATTACCTGGAGTGTTGAAGAGGATTCATTCTTTCCCTCCTACTCTTGGTTACAATATTAGGTATACTCAAGTTTTGGGGTGGCTACCTTCATTATCTTCATTTCTGTTTTTGGTTAGATCCATTTCTGTTTCCACAAAGCTAGACAATTGGATTTGTATTCTTAGTTTTGGGAATATAAGAGAGAGACATTGTTTTTTGTACTATTCCTTCATAACACAAGAACTAGCCTTGCCTTTGAATTAGTGACAGTTCTTCCAGCCTCGTCACTTCAGGGTTTTGATTCGGTAGGGATTTCCTTCAATCACCCAGTTCTTATTGTGGGGTCTGGTATCCAAATACTTTTTCCAATTGGTTTTAAAGGTGTAAATTTGTCTGTCATTTTCCTTTATTGTTGTAGCTCTTCGGTCTTTTCTTTGTTTAACATATGCCATGTTTGAGTTCACTTGGTGTTCTGGATTGAGGGTGTGTTCACGTACATGAGACATCTCTTATTGTCCACTCTTTGAAAGCCATTTCAATCTAGGATTTTGGTATCCTTAATATTTTTTTTTTTGGGGGGTGGGTTCTATAATTCTATTCCTCAAGTATCAGTTCATATTACAAGGGCCCTAGTTAAAAGGGGTCAAGTCAGTCCTTGTTTCTCTACAAAACCTTTCATACTAAATAACTTTAACAATGGCATTCTCTAGGTTGAGTCGAATTCTCCTGTCATGAAAGTCCACTTTCTTATTGGTTCACAGAGGTCTAGTGTTTATTTTTGGTGTCATTTATATTTTCCTCCCTACGTATTTATGGCCCCTTAACATAAAATTTCGAGTTGCATAGTTGGAACGAGTGGTTAATCTTCCCACTAACATCAGTTGTTTAGATGGGAGTCTATGGCTAATTACTTTGGTTCGGTCCCTCCTAAAGTTAGGAAGGAAATTCTTCTCCTTGAGTCAAAAGAGTTTGGTGAATGAGCTTATTTCTCAGATTTTTAGGTAGGAGGTTTGTGCCTCGAATGGATACCTGACATGAGGATATTCAAGAAGCGCAAGCTCCATTTTCTTCACTCCCTTGAAATGCATCAGTAGATGGAACTCTACTACGTATGGTACTCATAGATAAGTAGTTAGATAACTACATTTTTTTTGCAAGGTAGGATGATATCAAGTGGATTCTTCACCATATCCACTTTAGCTTGGATGACATTGTATCTAGACTAGCAAGGGTGGAGAAATATATGGTTTCTGACTTCGAGATTGAGTCAGTAGAGATCAATGAATCTCCTGCAGTCATCAATGCTCCTTTAATCACTACATCTTCTCGTGTTGTTCCTTTTCTATGGGATAATTCTTCTCCCCTTTCTACAGTCATCATCTCGGATTGATGTAACCACCACCTTTTTAGGTGGACGTAAATGTGGAACTTATGAAGATGATTGTTACTTCCTTAGGAAACACAATGGTCAACTATTTCATGTTTTTGTTTTGTTTTTTTTGTTATGTATGAATATTGTTTTGTTTATATCAGTTATGGTTCTACTGTTTTCATTCTTTTTTTAGTTTTTTGTAAACTATATGGGTGGTGGCCATGGATAAATCTGGCTCACATAGGTTCACTATTTTGTGTTCTGTGTATTAGTTGAGTTTTGTTTACAAGTTTTAACCGGTAACATTGATGGGTCTTTGGATACACCTAGTTGAAGCTATGGTCTCCTAGGGTTGTGTTTTTGAACTATCAGATACTTACTATACTCAATGTAATACTTTCTTATACTAATAGAAATCATTTACAAAAATTTACAAAAAAAAGGTTACTAGGAAGAACAACAAAATAAAAGTAAAATAATGTGTTTTTATAAAAGTTCATAAAATAAAAAAGGAAAATTACTAAAAATAGTAAAAGAATTAAATCAATAAATCACAGTTTTCACTATTATAATCTTAATTATATATATATTCATTATTAAAATCATACAAAATTTCACCAAACTTAATAAATTATACATTATCTTTACAATTAACTTCAATACAAACTTAATAGATTATTGAAAAAGTTAGATTAAAGTATTAATTAGATATTAATCTTACTCGACCATGTGTCCGTAATTTTCCCTTTTCGTATTTGCATATTCATGTGGAAAGATGAATTTATTTTACGACACATTGAGAAATCATTTCTCTTGTACATGACAACACATCTCTTAATGGAGGGACTTTCAAAAATTAATTAAATTAAATAAAACTAACATAACCTTTCATATCTAATGTCAATTACTTATTTTAACAAGAGCCACGTGGTGGCAATGTTACTGCCTTTGATTTTTTCGCATTGCCACCATGTAGCTTTGTTAGGAATCACACACCCCAACAAAATGAACAACTGGAAGAAACATTTGTCTAGTTCTTAGTGCCGACCTTATTCTAATGTATCGTAGGGTCCCTAAATTGAAAATTGGTATTCACCTCATCAAGCAATTACTAATTTGATTCAACTGTATATTCTCACCCTCCAATCCAAACCACAAACACAGTGCTCTTGCTAGACACAATATCTTATTATGAGGCTACACATTCAATACTTGATTTTATATGCTAATCAAATGACAATAAAAATAAAAATAATCTATAGTCTATGAAATGTGGCACACTGATGAGAATCTTGGGTGGGAGAGGTGTATTGGATAAAACCATGAGTCTCCAAAATGACATGTATACAAATTACTTTTTCAAATTAATACGTGAAATAACCCACTTCTCTAGAATTTTTCAGGCAAGTTTCAATCACATTACTTCTATAATTTTGTATTGAAAGGATGGCATATTTATCCTCGAGGTGATTTATTACATCTTCAATCACCCATGGCATTTCCAGAGCCAAGATATACTGCACCACATAGTTGCTACAAAAACAAATTTTAAATAATTAGTAAATGTGCAAATGAACCATTCTCTCAACAATTAAGTAATCATTACAACATATTTAAAAACAAAAATTACAGACTATGCTCACCTAATGGACCAAGTCAACAAGCTATCTGTTAGCAATGGGCATATACTAACAAGGAAAGCAAGACATCAAACAAAGTGTCATTTATGACATATTCAACAATTAATGTATATATTTAGAAATGAATCAAGATTCCACACAACTTCCTAAGCTTGAAAGATCAAATCATGAATAGTGTTATGTGTGACAAATGTGTTTAATAAATACAACTTATTCAAGTTATCATGGTAGTACCCATAATCATCTTGAGAGAGGGAAAATGCACTTGTAGCTATTTCAGCAACGAAACATTGTTGTTGTGCGCTAATTGGGTAATCAATGCATCGCTGAAGGACACAACACCCATGCTTATGTGTTGCAATATCAATACAATGTTCTACTGCAACATAAAAAAGGAACTGCCATCATAAACAATAAACTATCATTTATCATGATATTAAAGAGTATTGTTACATGTTATTCAAACCAAAGCTTGAATTTAAAATTGAAACCCAAATTAAATTGAAAAATAAAAATAAAAAATGTTGTCCAATCAACATATATAAAACAAAATAAACAAACTCAAAACAAAACCTTCCCCTATGGTTTGAAAAACTGAAATCCTTGACATTGCATTTCCAAAGTTATCAAAGTTTTGAAATTTGAATACTATAAGAAGCCTAAGTTTGAATTTCATGATTTTTAACTCTATCCCAATCCAAGAGAAGAAAAAAAGGATAAGTTGTTTTCTTAAAGGGAGTCATTCTCGTAATAAACAGGGTTCTCAAACGAGGAATTTATTTCAATAAAAGAAGGTTCCAAAAAGTGAAAGATCAGAAGAAATAAAGGTTAATCATTTTTTTATCAGCTATGTTCATATTATAAAGTATGATCATTCTATTCAGATAAGAAGTTGGCCCATTAAGTCGATATGGGGAAAGGCAGGGTAAATAGATTTCATGTATCAATAACTTATGCTAATGAAAAACTAATCATTCTAGACAGTCTGTTTTCTTCAAATCAATGGAGACAAAAACCAAAAACTAAAGCTATCACAAAAGTATGTAAATATACTTATTAAAAAATACAAGCTCAATAATTTACTAATAGGTATTTGGATACTACTACAATAGGTTTTGCCAACCATAATTTAAGGGACTCCAAAAAGTTGACTTCATTGATCTACTCATTCCCTTTTTAAACTTCTGCCACAATTATTATGCTCTTGAAATCCTATGGGTTTCTTACAAGTCTCATACATTTTTGCCCAATATTTTGTGACTTGAAGACATTGGGTAAAGGTCTACACAAAATATCCATAAGATTAATTGAGTTCAATTGAATAATGACCCGATGAAAAATGTAGGCAGGAAAGTGCCTTACAAGAAGGAACGGGTTGAAATAATCCAAGGCATTTTTGTATGAAAATATATCATGCTATTAAAAAAATGATATCTTGGAGTACTGCCCGATGAAGTCAAGGGTTACAGATGGAATTGATTTATAGACATTAGGTTTCTTGGATACTTATTTGTTAATTTGTGATTTTTTTCCATTTTAATAGTGAATGTAATTTGCAAAAGAGAAGCCATATAACAGCTCCTCAGTAGCATGTAGGAGCCTATGATATTTGGTTTCCTAAAACTGGTAAGGTATTTTTATGGTAATTATACCTTGTTCCTTGTGACCAGACTCTTAAAAGAAATTCTCTCATTTCTCAATGTGTGCTTTGGTAGCAAGAATCTAAATATGTATGGAATAGGACGTGTATATCCTTACCCACTAGAGTATTTTTTCCAATAGTACAACTTCTCTAGGCCTTGCCATCATCTTACACAGAGGTGGTCTTGTGCTCCATAATAGTAGCATATTAATTTGAGTTATGTTGGAGTATAGGCACATATCGATATGATACTTCATAACTTAACATGATACAAAATCATTCAACCATCTACATTCAATAGCTAACTCAACATTAAGCAGCCTACAAATAGATAATCTCAATTATCATAAATAGAAAGTTTAGTGACACCGACAACTGTCACAATTTTTATTGTTGGGCTTATCTATAGTACAACTACTTAGTAAATCCCAAAGAAAACAACCATCATGGAAATAAGATACCATATTTTAACATAAAATGTATTGAATGTTACCACAATACTCATTTAATAATTACTACAAATATTTTATGAATGACAGTAGCATGGAACCTTATGCTCCTTGTCATGTATTGTCATCTTCTATTTCATAAACCCAATTAATAGTAATTTTAAATTTAACATGAAGAAAGAAATACTATGGGTACTCTATCTTGGAAACCCCATTGTGAGAGTTATGGTTTTTGAATGCATGTATATAAGTTAGTAGGTTGCAACTTTTTTGTAGTTCTTAAGTGCACATTGATAACATTTTTAACAAATAATAAAATATTGCTACAAATAAGCCACACACTTCACTGTCAATTGGGTCTAGCTTGGGTAGTTGATAAGAGAAATTTTTATCCTCTACATTCAGGTTGAAATTGGCTTTTGACATGTTTTCCCTTTTTGGGCGAACTGGCGCTGACAAGGTACCAACAATCTCATTCTTGCATAAGTGCTGGATAGTGGAGTGAAATGTTTCTTGTAACAAAAATCCACACACTTTACTACATAGTACCTCTTTTAGCTTTATATCGATTTGATTAAGCCACAAAAGGGAGTCTGTAAAGCATCACAAATATGGATGTCTCTTTACCATAGCTATCTTAAGGCTTGCGATATTTGCATTTGTTCATTCTATCACTAAATCATTATTTTTAAGTGAATGCTTATTCTATCAAAGGTACTAGAGGCACTTCTAGAATTATTGTAGGTAGAGTACTTAAGTTGAATATGAATTTATCATTATAGATGTCACATAAAATTTCAATACTGAGAACCTCGAAAAATGGTGGCACTTTCACAAGCCATATATAGCAGTAGTACAAATCAATCGAGTTCCCAATTTTGTGAGTTACCAACTTCCTGCCTACCTAATCCTATGTTTATTTCCATACCATTGCATCATAAACTACAAAATTTATACAAAACTTAACAGTTCATATTTATGATTGAAAACAAAACTATCTAGAACAAACATATATGCAGAAAAACAACAGTAGACAGAAAAGGAACTTATGGACAAGATGAGATGCCATCTAAAGAAATGGTGATTGCAAGTGCTCATGATCAAGAGTGAGAATCTATATATCTAAAAATAAAATAATGTTAAGAGTGCTCGTAATGAAGGATGCCATCTATATAACCTAGTTTTATGGATTGTGAAGCTATTGCAAGCAATGTCGCATGACATGATTTCCATTTGAGTTCTTTATGAGAGTCACAACACCAAGATTAAGTGAATATACAACCATATAAAACTCTTGTGGAGTCTTAATAATCTCTACCAATTTCTATACAACTCAAGTGCTACAAGTTTACAACAATAAGCAAGTTAAGCTACTGCAAAAATTCAAATTGTAGCTAACAACCTCTGACAATATGAGACACAATCCACACTTAGGTAGTTTTTCTGGTATAAGAAGCAATACGCAATCAAAATTAATCAAATATGAAAGAGTAAGAATAAGCTTTAACACGATAAAAAATACTCATTGCATATATAATATACCTAAATTAGTAATCTCCATTAGTTCACAATTGTTATACTTCCTTTTTTCCCTTTTTTTAAAATAGAAGAAAACAACTTACCATAGAATTCTCAAAGACTAGCTTTTCTTTGATATGTAGACAATGTTGTTGTTCCATCTGAATAGATGTGCTAAATGGAAACATAATAGTATTAGAAAGCATAAAACAATAAACAATGTTGCTGTGAATTGAACCACCATGAAATACCAGTATCAAAGATAAATAATAAATACCATAAAAAATTAATAATCAGTGAATAATTAAAAATATTATATATTATTTTTTATATTACAGAGGTACTCTGGGTTTTATGAAAGGGGGCTCAAATTTGAAGGAATTATTTTTACAATAGCAACATAGACCTAGATGAAATAATCATATTATTCAATATAATTTAGTTGAATTTCAAGCCAAGAAAACAATGAAACAATTCCTAGAGAAGAAAAATTAAGCATCAAACCTTATATATCAGCTTGTATAGAAGTCCAAATGTGCTCACTAGGCTGCAATCAGCCCACCATACAAGAAAAAGGAACAATTGTGGTATGGGGTTGTATGATAATATCATTTGAATACAGGTGCCATCATACTCCCTTGTAAATGAAGTTCCCTTGCATAATTTTGATTATTTTAGTCTAGGCTCACCAAAATATTCAAAGAGCCTTAATATAATTCAAAAAAAAAAAAAAAAAAAATATCTGAAAATAATTCAAAGTGAAAATGAACAATTATTCAAGTGAGGCACTTAGATAATAACTGTTAATTACTGTTAATTTTCACTTAAACACATTTAGATGATATTAAATTTTTGTCTTCCCATTTCGTTGGATCAATATCAGACCCTCCAAAACTGGCTTCCTATATAAAAATAGTTAACACATTTTCATAGGTCAACCATCGCAATTTAGTTGCATACAAAAATGATCCCTGCTCATAATGCACACAGTAGCTACACACAATGCACACAATTTGAAAATTGAGAACCAACCTCAAAAAATGCCATGCAATCAATGAGTTGTATAATTGTATAAAATCCTTGTATCTTTGAGGAAAACCTAATATCACACCACATTTATCCATCTTAGAAAAACTTAGATGACCCATTTAAATCAAAACCCAAGAATCTATTTGATTAGGTGTGTGCAAATAACCGATTGAACCATCGTGTGAACAAATAGAAACACATAAGCTTCTTGTGGCGATAGAAGTAGAGGCATATGGCCATGACATTAGCACCTATGTTATGCTTGAAAGTGTGTCATGACTAAAAAACTGGTCTTACAAAACAAGATTTCCTTTTCATTTTTTTTCTAGGAAGTACTTCAAGAAACATGCCCCAAAGGTTGCATCGTCAGGACTTGCACCTAGGTTATGTGCTATGTTTGAGGGGTAAGCTATTTTACCAAAAAAAGATGCTCCCAACCATCTAAAACTCATGCCATATGGGTGGCACAAGAATGGGACCGTGGTGGATGGTTCAATACAAGGTTTACTTCATAGGTTAACCACTAGCCCCATTCGCAAAACATGACTCATTTTAAGGGCACTAAACATTAAAGAAACCATGTCTCTTTACAATTGCAATTTTTTTTTAAACTAAGATAGCTACCAACAACTTGCTTCTATGAATATATATGAAAAATTATTTAGACAAGGCCTATATAAAAATTACCAAACAAACTGATGCTTTAGATCCTCCTGCATGGTATCATTATTGCATACAAAAATGTAACCCCCAATTATCTCAATTCTTGGCAACATTGTTGTTGTTTCCACCGCTATTATTGTTGTGGTAAGGAATATTTTCATTGCAAAATCCATTCAAATATCCCCCTTGACACCAACATCTCCTTACTTCAAATCAAGGTTCATTTCTTTCAGGTTAAGGGTAAGGGTTTCCAACTTTCTTACTTCTGGTTTCCCCTTGTATTTTCCCCTATGCTTGGCTTCTGCAGGGGACCTTGTGGATTCTAATTTGTTCGTATGGTCCCTTTGGAACTCATATGCTCTGCAAGGGGAAGCATCGAGGCCGCTAAATTCCATTTGTGATCATTTGAGGCCATAAGCTGTCCATTAAGCTCTTCCTCAAATCACCAGAATGAGTAAGGGTTCATCATGATGCCAGCTTTGTGCAATCCAAAACTAAATTTCACTCAACCTTATTGCTTGGTGCTAAACTCTGCAGATTATGAAAATAATGAACAATCAAAGAAAGCTATCACACAACAAGTGTGGATACCCTGGATACCCATAACTTCAGGAGACAAGACACAAGCATATGACCACAAGATATTTAAAGAAAAAACAAAAAGAAAGGTGAAAAATATGAACTAAACAATTGAACAAAGACACAATAACCAAGCAAAACCACTAAGTCTAAATACACACAGACATTTGAGGAATCACTAAAAAAGAACACAACCAAACTTGAGAATGCTCGCAGAAAATGCCTAGAAATCCCTATAAAAGTAATGCAGTGATCTACAACATGTAAAAAAACAATTGAAAGTTTCCAAAGTACATGAACCCTTGGAGTAGTAAATTAAGGAATTGAATCCCAAATCCTCAAACCCGAGTTTGAGACTCTATAGTCGAAATAATAAAACCAAAGAAGCATTTCACACACAAAAAAACAAAATAGCTAATGTTACAAATTTAAAATTCATGTTAGCTCAAGGGTTGTGCATCACCAACAACAAAATTTTAAACTTGATGGACTTCATATGTTGCTTCTGTCTTTCGTTCACAAACAACTGAGCAACAAAACCCGCCTGAGCTCCTTTAATGGGAGTCCCATTAAAGGCACATATTTCTTCTTTCTGCAACAAATGGAGCTCGTAATGAAGCCACTCCACAAAATCCATTGTGCATTTCTCCCCTTAGAAAGTGAGACACTACGCTCTTTTCCACAAAGAAGAGGAAGAAGCAATTTTGGGCTATTTCTGAGGAGGAGAGAACAATGGATTCTGAAGATAGTTTTCAAGGTTCTTGGCGAGCTTGAAACCTTGACACTTCATAGGCCTTAGCTTGTTGACAATGGAATTTGTGCTATGAATTTAGAACAAGCTCGCCTCCGATGGGATGACCCATGTCTTTCTGTGAGACACATATTACTGTGATGAGGAAATGTGGAGTACAAGACCAAGTACAAGACCGAGACTATAACAATTAAGTGAGGAGTACAATGACCTTCTAAAACAACAATAGAGGCTGACGTATGGCCTTGAACTTCGTAGCCCTGGTGGTTGCGGTGGGCTTACGTCAACCTCAAATAATAATTTTAAAAATCATAGGTTAACTTTAGTAAAATGTTAAATAATTAAATTTTCACAATACGGGAAGGAAAATAATTTAAGCAAAACACATCATTAAATGTTCACTGGGTGTAGTGACATATAGACAAAAAAATATACACACATTTGAAGTACACGTAATATAGGATTGTTACATGAATTAATATTATAATATTAATTATTATTATATATATATATATTATATATTATATATTATATAATATAACTATTATATATATATATTCTTTATTGTTGAATTTATTATATTGAATAATTCAAAATTAACCACATTAAAAATAGTACATTAATGATTTTTCCAAAAAATTTTCACAAAATTATTATTAATTGCTAGAAATAATTTTTAGAGCCTTTATTAATTTTTTTTATAAAGTTCAAATATTCTAAGTTTTATTAGAATAAAAAGCAATATACACATGTGTCGACTATGTTGAAAAATACCATCCTCAACTTCGACAGTATATTGTAAATGAAAGAGAATTACTTTTTTCTTTTCTTTTTTACCGTAATCAATATTTATTAATTTGAGAATAAATATTCTCATGTTAGGGACCTGCTCTTCTAACTTGCTTCTTTTTTATTATATATTATATAATATAATTGTAATTATATCTTCATTTACATTTGAACATTTCGTGTAGTTGTATTTATTTTAGAATAGGATTTTCAAAATGTTAATTTAATTATTAAAAAATATTAAATGAATGGTAAGAATCTAATTTTCTTAAAATATTTTAGAATATTTTTAATAATATTCATAGATCAAAGATTGATATATATCTCAAAAGTAGTAATGTCATTTTTGTCATTTTGATTAAATTGATTCGTTAAATTGTCATTCTCTAACATATCTGCATATTCACTAATCCATTGTAGATCGATTAACTAACAAAACCAACAAAGGTTGTGCTACCCTCTCTATTTTCAACCATTCTTTTTGGTTTTCCTTCCCCCCTTCCTCATTAAAACAAGAGCACTAGGAAATAACAGTTCAAAATATTAGGAAATAATTGTTCAAGATATGAGTTACCTGATGTTGGAGGTAAATAATGAATTACATGGAGCTGGGCTATGGTTATGTTTTCCTTTACTTTCATGCTCTTTTTAATTTTCTTGTTAGTAGAGACTCTGGAGCTCATCAACGCTGCTATTTTTGTCTCTTGTTTCTAGTCTCCCTTGAGTGGAGCAACAAATGGTTTTGGTCTCTATTTTTCCTGGATATGGATTTTTGGGCATGTGGTATTAACAAGCCATGGTATTGTATAAAATCTATTCAGAGGTTAAAAATATCCATGGTAAAGTGAGGGTGAATCTTTAGAATTAAGAACCCCTTGACATGTTTTGTTAAATTTATATATGTTTAACTCATATTAATTTTAAAATTAATAATAGTCATAGTAATTTAAAATAAAGTTATAATATAGTTAATTTTTATGACTTTCTTGGAATGGTATGTGAGATGTATTCATGAGATAAAATTATATGAATTATATACTGATATTATATAATATAATAATATATATTATTATATATATATTATATATATACTATTATATATAAATTTTGACTCCAAATTGTTAGATGTAATTACTTATTATTTAAAATACACTTTGAATATATTTAAACGCATTATTAATACCGAAAAACCCGAAGTGGACCAATTTTTGTTAAAATAAAAAACTTAAACTTAAAATTTTTTGTGGACAAAATGACTAGGTGAACAAAATACTCAGGAAAATAGCCTCATTCATCCATTAAATTATCATAAAGTAATTATCTTTTTAATTATCAATTTTTTTTTTTATATTTTCATATAGAAAATATAATATACCTTGATTTTAAAAAAAAATTGCTAAATACCTATATATTAAATGAAGAAAGACAAAAACCATTTCTCTTTATTTCAATATTCTCAATTAACAAAATTTTATTAATTATTAATTACTCTTGATATATATATATATATATATAAAAAAAGCCAACATATAGATATAAATATTAAAGCGAACAGATCAACCTAGGATAATTTCTATATATATAATAAATTTAAATTGAAATAAACCAACCAAAAATTCTATTTATTTTTAAATTAATAAATGGAAGAACTTAATTCATCTTATTTATCTTCAATCTAATGAATATATGAGAATTTTACCTTTATGTTTTTTCAAATTTTGTTTTCCAAAATTTGTTTTATTGTCTATACTAAGAAGAAATGTACTAACATAGAATGGAACTTCAATATAAGCTTTCTTAATGAATAAGATAGCTTGCAACATAAGGTTAAATGCATGTGTAATTGATATTAGTTGTTATAAATGAGAATAATTGTACATAATAAATGAATAGAATCTAAATAATATAATATATAATAAATAATTACAATTAATATAATAATAATATTATTAGATTATGTAAATTAAAAAATGTAAGAGTATATTTAAATAATATTATCATGTATTATAAATATATATTAATGATTTATTTGTTTTTTATATATATTAATTTTCATTCACTACATATATATTACAAGATTCTACTTTTTTCTACTTGGAAAATATCATAATTTTTTTATTATTAAAAAATATTGAAATTACATTTTGTATATGCATCAAGGACGCATTATGGTTTATGCATGAAGGCCTAATCTTGCATAGATAATATTCCAGCATCAACTTGTTTTCGTCAAAAAGATAAGATTTAAAGCCTTTAGAATATGTTAAATTCAAAAATATGTTGAGAAAAATATGTTGTTTTCTCCCATAAGCTGTCATAACAAAGGTATCCATGGAAATGAGACAGAGATTGCAATGAGAGTGAATAGAAATGCCTGTTCACCTCGTGTTAGTAAAAAAATATGACCATGAAAAATATATCAACATAAAAAAAACAATGCATATGAACCAAATATTGGCACCAACTAAGTCCCATTAGCTGAAGCAAGTTGGTTTATGGATGGCAATGGTAGAATTCGTAAGAAGCTCCTTTTGTGTTCCCTTGGATATTCCTAAGGTCTTTTTCAAATGATGGGTCTACTTTGGAAAGCCTATCAACCATGTTATTTCCTTCCCTGTAAACATGATAAAAAAAATAAGGATGTGAATGAGTCTTTTATCCTCCATGTCTTCTAGGATGGGACTTAAGCAAATGTCTTTTCACACTTGAATTATGTTTAACTAGTTTATCACTAGCATGGAGCCCCCATAAACTTGAAACTCATTACATCCTTTTTCTTTTGCAAAAGATAAGAGGTATTTACATGCCAATAATTCAACCCTGTTGTTGGACTCAAGTCTAAAACCCATTTTAATATGAAAAGAATGAGAAAAAAATAAGAAGAGTATACATCCACCACTACTTCCATTTCCTGAATTATCAGAAGCTCCATCGAAGAAAGCCTAGGGATTTGACTAATCAAGGTATTAATCCACTATAAGTCTAGGAGGGTGATAATATTTTGTTTGAGCAAGGACAAGTAAAACTAGAGTTTCAACAACAATATGTGCAAGATAAGAGGGATATTCTTGGAAAACAACCCTGTTTCTAGCGATCGATACAACCCAACAGATTATGAAGGTAAGGCTTTAATAGAACGAAAAAATGGGTGAAAATTCCAAGATTTCCATGCATCTTCTAGAGAAAGCCCATCGCAGCCACTGTTAAGACCAAATGTCAATGCACATATCAACCAAACTTGTTTTAAAAACATATAGTACATGAAAATATATTCATGCATTAATTCTCATTCTTATAGAGGGGGCACCAACCCAAATCGATGAAGAAGCGATGCTAAAGCACCCACCAAATGGTGAATTTCCACTCCATCAAACACCACATAAAGATTTTTCTTTGGATGGACATTTAGCTTTCCATGCTGCCTTCCACCACTTCATCTCATTTGGAACCTCTTGGCCAACAAAAAAATATAACCTAATTTAGGGGAGTATGTCCCTGAGGGGGAGTCAGCCCAGACCAGTTCATCCTCCCTGTCAGTGATTCTAATATGTCTAGAATTCAGTGAATTTATATATTTGTTCCATACCTCTGCAAATTTTTCCTCAATTCCCAGCTTTATAGCCAATTTCTAGTCTTGCCTCCTTATTACTGATATCATCGGTTTGTTTATATGAGTCAATCCAGATATGTCTCGATCCCTAAGAGAGTTGATTAGCGGGGGAGGGAGAAGGTGATTTTTGCCACTACCTAACCATAGATCATATCCAATTCTAATGTTGTTTCCATTTCCAACTCTCCAAGGTAGACCATTCCCAATAAGATCAAATGAGTTGAGGATCACCTGCCAAATTAAAGATATATTAGACCTTGGTTAGTTCACTCTTCTAATCTAGTCCTTTATAGTACTTAGTTTGGTATACTTTTGCATCACCACCATTGTCCAGAGACTTCGAGTAAACACCAGTCTCCAACAACACTATGCCGTCAGAGTATTTGAAAACATTTTTTTGTTTAAGCCCCATCCCCTAAGCATTTTTGACACTGCTAACTTTTTCCATTTAAATCAAGGAAGGGTCCTCTTCTCTTGGCTTCCAGATCACATAAATTTGAAACATAATTTCTTAATTCTTTCCAAGATACATTTGGGAACCCATTCCAATGAGACCCAATAAATTGGGATGGCTTCAAGAACCGACTTGATCAACACAAGGTGGTCAGATGTGGAAAGCCATTTTAGGCTCTAACACTTGAATATTTTCTCTATTTTGACTATCAACTAGGACCAAACCTCCTTACTATAGAAATTCGGTTTGAGCTTGAAGTCGACTTATTTAAGGCCCTCATCTTGAAGCTTTGTTTTAAAGGGGGCAGGTTGAAAATATGTCTTCTATCATTCTCATTCAAATTGTTGTAAGATATAGTAGATTTCCTAAAAATTATGGACACCCCAATAGTAGTGCCATAAAGGGAAAGTATTTCTAACATGTTTTCTACGTCTCTGTAGGATCCATTGCAAAAAAATAGAATATCATCTACAAAGAGAATATATGTGACTATCATTTTCGTTTCTATAAACATACCTTGAAACTGCCCTCTACATTTGGCATCAAAAAACAATGAGACAACTTAGTCCTTCTACTACCAAAAGAAAGAGAAGAGGGATATGGGACATCCTTGTCTAAGACCCCTCTAGGTGTGAAAAAAAGGGGAAGTTGCACCATTTATTAGTATTACAAAGGAACAATCTGTATACAAATCATGACCCAGTTGATGAAACTAATACAAAATCCCACATGAGTTAGAAGGAGCGTTAAGTAAATCCAATTGACTTGATCATAGGCCTTTAATAGGTTTATTTTAAACACTGCACCTTTTTGGTTTTGGGTTTTAATGTTGTGTAATTATTCCTACACAACACCAATTTCTTCATGGATTTTCCTCCCTTCCAAAAATTAAAATTGTTGTTTGATATAAATTTGAAGAAATAACTAAAAATTTATAGTTGCTAATGAATTCCAACTAAAAACAATAGACACAAATTTCTTCTACTCAATCTACAGAAGGGAAAACATATAATAGAAACACATACAATCATTCAATTAGAATGAACACAATATTTTTACCGGGAAACCCAATTGGGAAAAACCCTTCCTATGTTTGCATTATATCAAATGATACAATTGATCTATTCCAATGGCAACTTCAATCCTTGAAGCTCAACTTGCACTGCAATATTGATCTCCTCCTCTTGAGACTACTCTAGAAAATGCTGAGCCTATAATCACTCTGTTTCCACTCACATTCCCACACTCGCTCCTATTTTCTTGTACAATTATGAGGAAATTAGCTCATCTTCTACATGTAAACACTGTACACTCACTAGTATACAATAATGATTAAAATTATTCCTTTTTCCTCCACTCCACTAAGCAATTTGAATTTCATGCATGACTAGGGCTATTGTAACACCTGCTCCTCCCAAGTCTACCTAAGCAACCGGCTAGCTGGGGTAAACATATGATGAGAGAGGTCACTATAATGGATTCAACCTCCTTGGTGACCTTAAGGAAATGGAATCGACGGACCACATCAAAAGCACCCATCCACATCAGTAACAACACCCTCAGGAGACATGTTAGTGACTCAGATATCCTGTCCTTGGGTCATAGTAATGCTTTAAGCCTTTTAACCCCAAGTCGCTCTCATGATATAGGCATGAAAACGTCTAGAAACCTAGATTTTCTCTCATAAGCCTATGCGCTAGTGTCCATGGACTCTTCTCAGCAAACCTGTGCCAGCGTCCTCAAGATTTGAGCCATTTTTCTAGCCCATAATCCCGATCTCTTCCTAGAACTTATTACAACCTCCAAAATCCATCAAAGGCATGATGAAAATACTAATAAATAAAAAATAAATCTCGGGTTTTGACATGAGCATCCCCAACTGGGACTGACATTCTATCAAACACTTGGCATCAATGCAACCTACAAGTCTAGGATACAAGACAAAGCATGAATGAATGAAGGCACTTATGAAACATAACTAGAAGGATCACCACCTTCTCCATTGAACTGTTATAACATTAGTTAGGTCTTTCATCCATGATTTTAACAATTAAAATTAAATACATGAAATAACCATGACATGAACCAGTCATATAACCATGCTTACAACCAACATAAAACCATATAAATATCAGAGATATGACATCCATTAAATCCACGTATAAACAAGTGAAAAAGTAAGAGAACTTAGATTTCATTAATCATAGGCAAATTCGACCAGGTTCGATACTTCCATGTACCACTCGACCATATACATAGCTGAACCAAATCTTTCTTTAAGCCAGTCACCCCCGTTCCATATCCCAAGCATGAATGTGGTATCTCATAGGAAACCAATCCAAAACAACTAAGGGAATCCAGAGGTTAAACCACCTCCACCCTCATCAAACCATGATCACACAAAAATCGGTGCTCCAATCACAATTAAATCGAACTTGGAATGCCATCCGGAATCCATCACTATCCTTGAGTAATTTTCCATCTCTTGATCTGTCAGGCTTTACCATAATCTAATCCTAGATCACTAGGTGCTAAATCTAGACCAGTCTCCCAGTATTTACCACAATCCAAACCCTAATCACTAGGCCCTAAACTGAGACTCCTCCCTCGAGCTTTACCATGTATCCCACCAAAATCGGTTAAGGGATTCCTAGGCCTTTGGGAATGAAACTTGAGACCACCTTCGCCCTAAATTCTGAAATCCGTCTGACAACACAAAGCTCAAAATCGAGATAAGCATCCCAACATACCATGGCATCCAGAAAAAGGCAAGGCTATCCTGAAAACCGTTATCATAACCCAAAAAAACCATGCCACCGACATCAAGAGAACCATACACCAACATGAAAAGCCATGCATGTCCAAACCAGCTAGGAAATCACACATGAAAAAGGTTACCTGCAAGTATTCCTACTGAAGTTGCTTGGTCCTGCTTTTCCTTCCTTAATCCTTGCTTTCCTTGCTTTCCCTTTTTTCTTACTTTTCCTTCATGCTCCAAAGCTAGAGCTCTCCAAGAAAACTCTATGCGACCAAGAGAGAGAGAGAGAGAGAGAGAGTAATGAGAGAGCTCCAAACATGACCAGAAAAAAATGTTACCAAATGATCCTCAGAAGCCTTTTTATTAATGAGGCCTCTATCTTATTCATTTTCCTCCTCACATGCAACTTGTGACTTGTTGATGGTGTTGTATCTGCCAACATTCATGGGATCACCCCAGTATGAAGTCCCAACTAGACCTCACACCATTTGGTGTGGGAGTCCCATCCAGTATGATGGCCCAGTTGCCATTATCTTAAGGATTTGCCTTAACTCTTGCTTCTCAGCACAGGAGAGTGGTCTGCTTTGTCTTCGACAAGTGAGGTTTGTATGCTTGGTGATTGCTAGTGTTACTTGTGTCAATGGTTATTTCATTGTAAAGGGAGAGGGTGGGAGTGAGTCCCAAGTTGGTTGGGATGAAGTCCCAACTCGTCTAGGAACACACAACACAACAGGATGTGCACAAATTCCAGAGGAGCAGTCCACATCGATGCAGCAGTCACAACACACAAGGTACGATAACATGTACAACACTCAATGGATGAGTCCGCATGAGTGCAACAGTTGTTACATCAAGTTTTATGTGAAATGTTTTTCTGATGTCCGGGGGGGGGTAGCCACCACGGGCAAGACAATGTTAGCAACATATACAACACATTTTCATCAACAGATTATCTATTACAACAAGTGAAATAGTTCAAGTCTTCAACACAGGTTAAAGAAACATGCATTACAAGTGTTCACGATTAGTCTTACAATAGTTACAATACATGTGTGAAAATGTGATGGCCTGTTAGCAGGATCCTGAATTAAGCGAAATTCCCAAGTCACATTACTTCACCATACATCACTAACCTTGAGCACAGGGCATTGGAGCCACTACTTACTCCTCAAAGGAAAGATTACAGACTCTTTTGGGTATGTGGGAGGAGCTGAGGTGAAAAATTCCTTTGCATGTACAAATAAGGGCATATTTATAGCCAAGGGTGAGACTGACCCTTATGGATTTTTGACTACCCTCATGACTATTTGGATTCCATGAATTTTCAACTTTACATGACTCTTTGTACAACAAGTGGGTCTCTTGGACTTCCACATTACATTATATTGATTGACAACACGACCCACAGTAGAGATGTGGAACACATGACTCATGACACGACTTGACATGAAAGTGCTGGTACATTTGTGCTGCTATTGGAGTTCATGACGAGCTGCAGTGCTGCTGGGTGATGGATGTCTTCATGGTGTGTCACAACTTCACCTCCACATGGCAAAGTGCGTGGAGTCTTCGATGGTCATTGGTTTGCTTGATGTTACTTTGGCATGTTTCTCCTTTCTTGTATGTTGGAAGGATAGACAGGTTCATCTATTTGCGAAAGGTGCATGTTCGTCCGTTTTCCTATTCATGAGCACATCTTGCATGTTTGATCATACGTCCATCTGTGGACATATCTTTTCTTAATCATCCATTCACGAGCACATCTCTTCGCATGCATCATTCGTTCGTTCGTTGGTGAACCTATCCTTTTGCATGTCCTCCCTTCGTTCATCCCATTCATCATCATGCTGTGTTTTTTGGTGTGCCTATACCTACAGTCACTCATGACAGGATGACATCATATCCAAAAACATCCTAGTCTACCATGACACATGATCATTTCATATGCAAGTGACCAAGAGAGGCAGTAAGGTTGCAAGGCAGGATGATGGCTCTGGGCACTGCTGATGAAAATTGCGCAAGAGTCACTAGGTGATGAAGACAGGCAATCCGGATCAATAGTGACTTTCTGTGAGGTCCGGCTTGGATGGAAGGAAAATTTGCGAAAATTTTGGGAGGGACAGTTTGGGTTGCAGGAAGGCAAGGCAGATAGAATCTGTGCATTTTCCGGAACGAGTGGGCAGCAGAGGTTGGCAGCAAAATTTGCACAATTTTCTAAAGGGACGGGCTGGGCTGCATGAAGGATCAACAGGTAGAAATTGCTCAGTTTTTCAAAGGAACTAGCTAGAATCCCGGTAGCCAAAACTACGTATTTCCTAGAGGAAATTGGCAGCTAGCTGCGGGTCACTTGCAGCAGAAACTACGCAATTCCCAAGGGGAACATGCAGTTAGCTACTAGGAGCTTGGCAGTAGAAACTACACAATTCCTTGGGGAACTTTCAGTCTGCTGCTGGGAGCTGCTGGTGAGATAAATTACACTGATTCTGGGAGGCCGACCTGTTGATCATCTATGCGTAGTTTCTAAGCTGAGCGGACTACTGGGCCTTGTTACATAGTATTTTGTCACTGTCCTTGTACTCCCTGTTCCTTGATCCTAGAGGACCTCTACAGTGACCGTCATGTGTTTTCCTGTCATGAATAACATGTCCTTACATCACTCTTCATCTACAAAATATTTCCCTCTTACATCATTTCCCAAGAATATTCCTTCAAACTAAGTTTTCAAGACGTTGTTATCACTCAGTTTCTTCCTTGCACCGATTTGTAGATTCTAACACTTGGCCTAGCACCAAACATTGTTGGTAATCCATTCATGACCTACATCAACCCTATTTTGGAAAGTTTTTAAAAATGGAGTTGAAGCATCCAAGGCTAGAAGCTTCGTGAACGAAAGTCTAGTAAATGGTTAGTCGAGATAGAGCCGAGAGAGACTGTTTGGGCTCGTTTCCCCTATTAAAATGGAACAAAAAAAAAGGGATAAAGCCTCTCCCATCATAAGAGGATCCATGTCCCCTCTCTCAAGCTATATAACTTCTCTTTTTCCAACCTCAACTAGCTAATGAAGGAACTTAAATAACCAACAAAATATTAATAGTCTTAGCCTTCTAGTTTGTGCTTGTGAAGGAAGAATAAGTTTGTAGTTTGTTTGGTTTGGAGAAAAGGGGAAGAAGCCTTGAACTTCTATTGTATGAGGTGAATCATGAGATGCTAACAGTGGTGCTAGAACCCGGACATGTCGAAGGAAACCTGTAATTCTAAGGCGAAGGTTGTACTTTCCTTTTTGTCATAATAATAGTACAATTGATATTTTGTTTCCTATATCAATTGCATGTGGTTTTTGGTAGCTTAAGACTCCTTAGCCTCTTAAGAAGGTTGAATTTATTGTATGCTATCATGTGTGCTTTGGTTTCTTGTCTATTTGTTTCAGGTTCTTGATTGACATTAAGGAGTTGATAACTGAAGCAAAGACAAAAGGACTTCATCAAACGAGGATTAGCGATACAAGAGGTAGGATCTTATCCATTCTCAATCAAAGGGAACTTATGTCAGATTGTCTAATTTGTGGAGTAGGAAAATTCTCTCTGTGGACAGAGACAATCCCTTTGTGTCTATGTTAATTACCATGAACTTAATTGTGCCTATCTGAAAGAGAATTATCCCACTCCTTTTATAGAACAAATTACAGATGAATGTAATGGGAGTGAGATTTTCTCCTTTATGGACGATTTTTCTGGTTATAACTAGATAAACATTTCACTGGCTGATCAATATAAGATTGCCTTTATCTATCCATGGGGGACTTTTGCATATAAAAAACTCCCTTTTGGCCTTAATAATGTTGGGGCTAGTTTCCAATGAGCGATGTCTTATGCTTTCCATGACATTAAAAACATCATCCAACCTTATCTAGATGATATTCCTGCTCATTCACGTAAGTGCCATGACCATCGCAATCACCTTCGACAAATATTTCTTCATTGTAGACACTACAACATTAAGCTTAACCTGCATAAGTGTGCCTTCTACATTGAGTCTAGATGACTTCTCGGTTTTATTATTTCGAACGATGGTATTCATCTTGATCCTCTAAAAGTCGAGGTTGTTGTTACTCTACCCCCTCCTTCTTTGTTTCATCAATTACATAGTCTACAAGGGAAAGTGAATTTCTTTCGTTGCTTTGTGCCTAACTATGTTGAGCTAGCTTCAGGGTTCACTTATTTAAGCAAGGAATCCCTTTATTTGGGATGAGACTGCCCAAAAGTCTTTTATGACTTGAAAGTTGTCCTCATTAATGCTCCTTTGTTGCACCCTCCAAACTATGATCGTGATTATTTCCTCTATCTAGTCGCAACCTCTAGCACTATTGCTATGGTACTGGTGCAAGATGACAACAAATTTCATGAACATGTCATTTATTACCTTAACCACAATCTCCTCGATACCGAGACCTGTTATGCTCATGTCGAGAAATTGGCTTTGGTTGTTGTTTAGGCTATTCAATGCTTTCAACATTATATTCTCCTCCACACTACAACTATGATTTCCGGTTGCAACCCCATGAGTTATATTCTGACTCATCGGTTACTTGGGGGAAAATATTCCAAGTGGATTGTCATCCTCCAGGAATTTGAATTGGTGTTCACTACTGCCAAATCGAAGAAATCACTTGTGTTTGTCGAGTTTCTTTTCTCTCTTCCCTCTGTTTCTCTACCTACTGGTACTGATGAGAGGCTCCCCAATGAGACTATCTTTCTAATTATCACTCTCGATCCTTGGTACTGTAATATCATCGTGTATCTCTAAACTTCTACCTTCCAGTCTACGTTGTCCAAAGATGATCGTCGACGCATTCGGCATTAATCCCAACCTTACCGCATCATTGGGGATACTTTATACTACATTGGTGTTGATTTGATTCTTCACCGATGTTTAACTCTTGATGAGGCTGAAAGAGTCTTAAATGACTGCCATTCTGGCACCTGTGGTGGTCATTTTTTTGGGTATGCCACTGCTCAAAGAATCCTCCACGCTTGCTACTTCTAGCCCTCCATATTTAAAGATTGCATTATTGCTATTCGCAAATGCCACGAGTGTTAGATTTATTAGCGGAAAATGTGCGCCCCACATTCTTACCTTAACCTTGTTATTAACATTGGTCCCTTTGCCAAATGGGGCATTAATTTTATGACATGTAACCCTTGTTCGGCTAGGGGGCATGGGTATATGTTGGGTCCCTATAATACTAGTGATTACCCCATTACTATTGTAGTTATACCCCTTATTAATATTGTTGTGCCCCTATTGCCCCCATTTGTTATTACTGAGCCCCATAGAATCCCTCTATTGTTATTTTTGTGGCTTTATATTATTATTGTTAGGTCGGCTAGATTATATTGTGACTCCTTAGACTCCTATATATAGAAAGGAGGTTTTGTCATTTGAATATCCAAGAATTGTTCATTTATGTAATGTAAAGGAGGTTGCCCCCTCGAAGAGGCTGAATTATAAGACGTTGATCTATCTTTTCTATCTTTTCTTGAGCTAGTTTCATAACATTTGGTATCAGAGCTTTGGATTCTAGGGTTTCGCTGCTCCAAACAGGCCATCGTGGAATTTTCGCTATAACTTTTTTTCTGCGACATTTCAGAAGTTTAAAAAAGCACCCAATTGAGAAGACATCGCGCTAAATCTCGGGTCCGAATTTCAGAACTTTTCGCGCTATATTTGCGGAGATATGATCTGAGGAAGTTGGTATTTTTGCAGACTCCTAAATTACATTCCAAACAGGTGACCTGGGGAAAATCATCATAACTTTCTCTCTGAGCATTGGATTGAAATTTCACAAATAGGTACAGAAAGAGAAGGGACTGTAGTTTCTTCTAGATATTTTTCAGAGCCAAAGCTCCAAATAGTGACACGTGGCACTTCATACAAATTCGCTCTTCTGGAAAGGTCTATAATCAGGTCACTGTGGGAGATTTGGCATAACTCTTCATTGGAGAATCCAATTTGGGTTAGACTGGTGGCATTGAAAAGAGGACACAGAGGGCTACTGCAAGTCACAATTTCAGAACTTAAAGATCTGAAAGTACACAGTTACAGTCGTTTCAAGATCGAGCTCCTAAAATCAAGAAAAAACAAGATGAGGAAGTTTGATGGGAAGGATCCGGTAAATTGGATACTTCAGATGGAGCAATATTTTGATCTA
>APFE030223461.1:48784-87116 GCA_000404065.3 Pinus taeda | reverse complement strand
ATGGGTCAAATGGTTGCCTCTGGCTGAATGGTGGTATAACACTTCCTTCCATACAACAACAAAAAATGACCCCATTTATGGCACTTTATGGGTATCAACCACCATCCGTCACATCATATTTAAGAGAAAACTCTAAGGTTTGGGTAGTGGAACATCACATCGAACATCAACAACAAGTCCTCCAACTCTTAAAGGATAACCTCGTGTTGGCACAGAATAGGATGAAACAACAGGCAGATCAACATCGCAGCGAAAGAAGTTTTGTTGTAGGTGATTGGGTATTCCTACGGCTACAACCATATAAACAAATGTCCCTCAAGTAAGCTAAGAAGGATAATAAATTATCACCAAAGTATTATGGTCCGTACAAGGTGTTGCAAAAGATTGGTACTATGGCATACAAATTGGAGTTTCCTGTAGCTTCTCGATTGCACCCAGTGTTCCATGTTTCATGTTTAAAGAAGGTTATAGGCGACAAGCTCCCAGTTCAAACAATATTGCTGTTAGAGGTCTAGTTAACTGTTACCCTGTCAATTTTAGCTGTTGGAATGGCCTGCTGGCCCTATTTATTGCATCGCTCTGATTGGATCTTCAACTTGTCCTGACGATGAACCACACTGGTTGGTTCGAAATGCGTCGACAAATGATTTGTTATGTGATTTTGCCGAAATTATTCTCTAAACAATATTGCCAGAACTTGACGAGGAAGGAAAAATTATATTGGAACCGGAAGCAGTCACAGAAACAAGAACTTGACAGCTACAAAATCGTTTAATTTCAGAGTATCTTATCAAGTGGAAGAACTTATCCGCTGAAGATTCCACATGGGAGGATGAGAATTTTATGCAGAAGTATCCAGAACTACTCAAGCATTGAGGACAACACTTTTTTAAAGGAGAGGGGCATGTTGGGTCCCTATAATACTAGTGATTACCCCATTACTATTGTAGTTATACCCCTTATTAATATGGTTGTGCCCCTATTGCCCCCATATTGTTATTATTGTGCCCCATAGAATCCCTCTATTGTTATTTTTGTGGCTTTATATTATTATGGTTAGGTTGGCTAGATTGTATTGTGACTCCTTAGACTCCTATATATAGAAAGGAGGTTTTGTCATTTGAATCATCCAAGAATTGTTCATTTATGTAATGTAAAGGAGGTTGCCCCCTCGAAGAGGCTGAATTCTAAGACGTTGATCTATCTTTTCTTGAGCTGGTTTCATAACAATATATCATCATTGTCATGGATTACTTCACTAAATGGGCCAAAGTGATGCCGAAATATTCAACTGATGGTAAAATGGCCACAAAATTTCTCTTTATTCATGTTATTTCCAGGTTTGGAGTGCCTCAAGCCATTGTCACTAACCATGGCTCCTATTTTCGTGATTAAATGATGGCTGAGATGACTTCTAAATTGGGCTTATGTCACGACACCTCTACTCCATATTACCCTCAGGCCAATGACCAAGTTGAAGCATAAACAAATTTTTAGTTACTATGCTTTAGCACAACATTGGGATGCACAAATCCAATTGGAATCTCATGCTTCTCTACGTCGACGTGATTATTTTTAAACAGGTGCACTGATAGTGTGAGTCCCCATGCTAAAGACCCATGATTGGCAGAGTTTTGTGCCTTTATCTCGCGCCGACCGTGTGCAATTTTTTTTGCTAAGAATCCCTAAAAAACGTTAAAAATACGGTTAAATGCTTAAAAAACAGGTATCAATGTGAAGAGTAGGGCCACGACTCTTACCTGCAATGAACAGTTCGATGATTGGCTTCCTGGATCCGCAGAAATCCGCTCCTAAAGATTTAGGGCAAAAGTGGGTAAAAACTGCTCAAATGAGGTAAATGGTAAAAATGTTTTACTTTTCCCCATTTTTATAAGCTTTTCACTATGTTTTAGTGTTCTAAAAGCATTTTTTCACCATTTTTCCTTAGAAATGGAGAATGTGTTTGCTTCTTGTACATTGACAGGTGATGGTTTGCCGATGGGGATGCAAAAATGGAGTCATATTTAAGCTCTTTTTTGACTCTCAAAACACAAAAATGTTGAGATTGCAACAAGATGATGGAGCTTAGTGGAAAGAAGTCGCCTTCACTAAGTGGGCCCGCTGGTCATTTTTGGCGCAAAGTCTATTTTTAGACATATGGATCATGGTCTATGAGTTGCAGGATGCTATTTGTGGATGATTGGTCATGTTGGTAAAAATAGATGGACCTCTATTTCTAGACATATGGGCAGAGTCTATTTTTAGACTGCTAGGCTAAAAATAAAACAGTCGAATATTATTAGCTCTTAATAATATTTGGACTATAAACATTATCTTATCCTCTTGTAGCACTTCAGTTCGAGCTACGGATGTGGCACATGCAACTGCCAAAAGGAAATACGTGGTTATTATGGATTACTTGAGCTATTGCATGAAGGACTTCAGTTAGAACTTCAGTGATTGAGTTATGTGGAGTTGGATCAGGAGTTGATGGAGTTGTGTTCAATTTGACTTAGTTGAACTAGTTGTATTTAGTCTAACTGATCAATAGAGTAAGTGATGAGTGGTGTGAATTAGTTATTAATTAATTCACTAATTATTAACTCATAAAGCAACTGAAGAATCCATCAGTTAACTCAGTGCATGGACAGTTCAGTAGAGACAAGTGTTAGAGATGAGTGAAAGGGCAAGACAACTGTTAGTTGTGACTATAGTTGTGCATGTGATTTGCACAATCAGTGGGATTGAGTAATTCCAATGAGGATTGCATGGTATAACCAAAGGGAATATGAATTTGGGCCATTCTCATCTATTCTCATGCAGGATTGTGCAATGGAGGCAGGCAAGCAGCGAAGGAGATTTGAACCAGTGATTGATTCAAATCTGAGCTAGTTTGTGTGTAACAGGTGGAGATAATACTGAGTACTTGCGAGGAGTATTGTACTCTGTATTGTTACATGTTCTCAATCAATATAATATACAGATAGTTGGGGGTTTTCAGCTTTATGCTTTTCCCAGGTACATACTGTGTTGATATGTGCGATTGATGCTTCAATGTGTGTATGTGAATGTTTCTTAATACTGCTAAATTGATGATCAACGTAGAGGAGGTTATGTATTATGCATGTATTCTGCAATTAGTGTATAATTGAGATAATCTCTATGAATATGTGTCATATTATTCATGAAATTTCTACAAAAAAGATTGTCGAGTATTTTTCCCTTTTCGACTCGTTAAAGAAAATAAAAACAGGGAGTCTACTTTAAGCTCTTTTCTGACTCTCAAAAAATGAAAAGATTGTAGAGCTCTTGTCATTTTGACCTCGTAAAATTGTTCCGAAACATTTTTTACCCAATATACGTTTACCCCTTTTTCGGGTTGGGATAAACTATTTACGAAAAAGGTACTCCTTGTTTGACATGGCCAAGAGGTTCTTTCGAGTATTGTTTTCTACCTTTTCAGGCTCAAGAGACAACTTTACGAAAAGGGACCTTTTGGAGTTTTCTTTTTCGTGTCTTTTTCAAACTCTCTAACCATGAAAAAGATACTGATTTTTCCTTTTTCAGACTCATTAAAAGACTAAACAACATCGGATTCGTTACCATGACGAATGTGAGCATCTCCTTCCTATGGATCATTAGTCTCACTAGGTCGGATCTGTCCGAAGGATGGAATTACATTACAAGCATATGTTATCCCCTTCAAGCTTGTGATAAAAAATAATTTGGGTACCTACCAGAAATGGTGGGGGAAAATGGAAATTTTTTACCTGTTGTGTTGGTAGCTTGCACTCTTGAGCATGACACTCTTTTGCTTCATGTTGCGTTGGGATATCCTCACTTCACATTTGAACTTCCTAGGTTTGGGTCATCCACTTTTTTCCTTTCCATTTGATATTTTCCATGTCATCATGACCTCTGCTCTTATGGGTCCACAAAGCTGACAAATTCTAGAGTCATGTTGCCAATATGTTCAAGAGTTCTTCCTTTTGCAATTTACACTCATTGTTGATTCTCTTTATCATACATAATCATTGCATCCCCTTGTCTCGCATCGATGATGTGGGATACATCATGTCCCTCCTTCGACAAGGTCGCTCCTTGTCCACTTCAGCTCATTATCCGGGAAGTTGGCCAAGAGACTCCCTTCTAGTACCTTAGAGCTTGCATGCCCTAATGGCAGGTTCTTCACACTCGATGACAAGTTCTCTTCATTGGATTTCGATTGATTGATTTCACAGGTGTTTGACTTTTGTTCCTTATTCACACTCTGTGAATTGTGTTGTTGGTGCCTTGAGAGCCATTGCCATTATTGTTGGTTTCTCTCGCGCTTGTTAACAGTTCACATCATTGACCGTAATCAAGGGACTTTCTTGTTCGATTTTGATACATCTATTCACATGTTATAATTTTTACTTTGATCAGGTCATGTTGGAGCGCAAGACCCTGGGCTCAGATTACAAAAGTCTAGGTTGTGAGGCGATGTGACATGGTCATGCTTACATACATGTCTCTTTCAAATGGATGGATGCGACCATACCATGAAACTATTATATGTGATCATTCTCATTATTGGATGGATATGACCATACCTTGGGTTAGATATGATCCTTATTACTGGATGGATGTGCCCATACCTTGAACCCATTTACATGATCTTTTTCTAGATGGATGCATCCATGCCATGATTCATGTATCTTTTATCAGAGATTTCAGTGATGTATATGTACTCTATGCTTGCTTATAGGTTTTTCGATGACATTTTCTGGTTCCATGCATATATTTGTAAATAATTTCACCCCTCACTCTTGTTCGGCCTTCACGCTTTTGGGGGCATCTATTACACATCATTTTTTCACTGTCTCTATACTCCCCATCCCTCGATCCTGGAGGACCTCTACAGTGACCCTCATGTGTTTTCCTATCATGAAGAACATGTCCTTATATCACTCTTCATCTACAGAACATTTCCCTATTACGTCATTTCCCAATAATATTTCTTCAAACTCAGTTTTCAAGGCCGATGCTATCACTCAGTTTCTTCCCTATGCCGATTTGCATAGTCGAACACTGGGCCTAGTGCCGAAAATTGCTTGTAATCCTTTCGTGACCCATATCAACCCTCTTTTGGAAAGTTTTTAAAAATGGAGTCGAAGCTTCCAGGTCTAGAAGCTTCGTGAATGGAAGTCTGGTAAATGGTTAGTCGAGATAGAGCCGAGAGAGATTGTTTGGGCTCTTTTCCCTTATTAAAATGGAACAAACCAAAAGGGATAAGGCCTCTCCCATCATAAGAGGATCCATGTCCCCTCTCTCAAGCTATATAAACTTCTCTTTTTCCAACCTCAGCTAGCTAATGAAGGAGCTTGAATAACCAGTAAAATCTTGATAGTCTTAGCCTTCTAGTTTGTGCTTGTGAAGGGAGAATAAGTTTGTAGTTTGCTTGGTTTAGAGAAAAGAAGAAGAAGCTTTGAACTTTCATTGCATGAAGTGAACCATGAGATGCTAACAATGGTGCTAGAACCTGGACACGTTGAAGGAAACCTGCAATGCTAAGGTGAAGGTTGCACTTTCCTTTTTGTCATAATAATAATACAACTGATATTTTGTTTCCTATGTCAATTGCATGTGGTTTTTGGTAGATTAAGACTCCTTAGCCTCTTAAGTAGGTTTATTTTATTGTATGTGATCATCCGTGCTTTGGTTTCTTGTCTATCTGTTTCAGGTGCTTGATTGACATTAAGGAGCTAATTACTGGAGTAAAGACACAAGGACTTCAGCAAACAAGGATTAGTGATACAAGAGGTAGGATCTTATCCATTCTCAATCTAAGGGAACTTATGTCATATTGTCTTTTTTGTGGCTAGACACTCTCCCCTGGGCTAGAGGGATTGTCTTTATCCATAGAGAGAATTTTCCTACTCCACAGACCTGCTCATGAAAACTGAGCAATTTCCTAGATGAGCAGTCGGTCGACTTCCAGAAGGACTGACTGGGAAAACTGCACAATTTTCTGAGGAAGATAGGGATGGGAACTAGGTGTCTGTCTAGCTTATCTTCACAATTTCCTTAGTCAGCAAAATGGGAAAGGTCATCAGCCTCTGCGCAATTTTTGAGGGGAGTTAGTCTCGAGGTGGCTATCGGGTCCAACACTCTAGGTGGCCAGCATGAAAGTTGATTGAATTTCTTGCGGGCATTGCAACTTGAAAAAACTTTCTTAGTGCCTTTGCACTATTCTGGGTTATAGTTGATCGGGTCGATGGTAGCGTGATGGTCCGACTGTCAAAGGGAAGTTCGATCGTGAGAACTCAGCAAAATAACTAAGTGTGTGAACAAGTGAAAGATGCAAATGTGATCTTACAAACACACACCAACATGACTTGACGACGAGATGACTCAAGCCAACCAGACACACATGTTCAACATGACTGACAGACAGTGTAAGTGACAAGTGCGACACTCGTGATTGATCATTGATCGTCCGTGATGACGCTTGTGTGACAATGGATGTGACTCAGTGTGTGAGTGCGACATATGATTTCATAGCGAACACAACAACTACACATGAAGCGAAGAATTTGAGCATAACCTGAACATGGTCACAAGCATGACTTTGACATCGACATGCAAGACTTGGTGAAATGAACAAGCAACACAAATGCTAAGATTCACACGAGCTGATGGAGTGAACCCGAGTGTGTGCAGTCGTCAAGTGAAACTATCAAGGGAGGCTCCAAAATTGGGTGTAGACCAAAATTTTGGAGGGTGGTTTTAGCCACTACAACATGACCTTTCACCTTACTTTTCTCCTAATTTCCTTTATTTTCCTAAATAAATGTGCCAAAAATGCCTTTTTTCCTTTTAATACCTTTGCCTTAGCCTTTGTTAATTTTCCTTAGCCAAAACACACATCTAGCGATGCCCACTAGGATATATTTTCCCAACATTCATCTTGGAATAAGTGTCCCTTAATTGTGGTCTTATTTTTCCTTTATTAACTTTTATTACATGAAATTTTCACCAGGGTTGTTATAAATATTTTTAGTAAATTGACTAGTTAAGTGAGATATCAGTGAGTCAATAATATTTACAAATACTCAAATGAACTCACACTGGCTCTATTCTATACTAGAGCTAAGATAACTGAGTTTCACAAACTATAACTTCACTAGATTTCTATATCTTCAACTCATGCACAACTCTACTTCTTGCCCACAGATTCAAATTGAACAACTTAACTAAGTGACTTGGCCTTGTCATTCTTGCTAACTGCAACTCAAGTCATCCTGCTAATGTGGAAATTCAAATTTCCTCATTTTTCTAAGGCACAAGTCAAATGAAGCCTTTTATTGCTACAATTTAACACTCCCGCTTAAAAAAAGAGGATTCTGAACAAGCCCAATCCTGCTCCTCTATAGGAATGTACTATAATACAATTAACACTTCCTCTCACTGTTGTTGTTGCTACTGCAACAACTACAAATGAGAAGCATCCAAAATACTTAATTACCGGTGTCTCTGAGATACAACTATCTCCTTAGTATTTGACTATTACTAGCCTGCATCTATCACCTAAGATCTGACTGCATCAACTAACATTGATCCTTCTGCTACTGAATATTGTGGGCTCTTGTAGAAAGGATATTGATCTATAGAAGAGCATAAGGCGATTGTTAGTGCTCCCTTATGGACCTTGCCCAAATATTTGAAACTTTGGGACTAAGGCTCTATATCACATCACCTCACTCTTGGAGGTATAACTACAGACAAAACAAACTTTATTCTACTCATACTGTTGCTACTACTACTATGTTGTTGCTTCCACACTACTGCTGCAACTACCGCAATAATGAGTCTGATCTCCCCGTATCCTGAAGTATGAGCTTCCATAGGGATGATCCCTCCAAAACTCGCTCCGAGTCTCGATTTCCCTATGGGAAATCTCTCTACTCCCTCATGTAAACTTATATTGTCCTCATGCACTGGAGAAATTCTTGCGCCACAAATCTTCTATTCCAAATTTCATTGGGAGAAGATCAAGAACCTAGTTCCTATGTATTTTTCAATAGCTCTGATACCATGTATAAATAACTCGAAATTTGTGGCTTTTAATGAATTCAGACTTAAAAGAATAGAAACAACTTTATTCTACTCAATCTGCGGAAGGGAAAACACACAATATAAACACAAGTAATCATTCAATCACAAAGAACATAATATTTTTCTTGGGGAATACAACTGGGAAAACCCCTCCTCTATTTTTATTATATCAGATGAGACAATTGCTATATTACAATAACGACTTCAATCCTTGAAGCTCAGCCTGCACTACAATACTGATCTCCTCCTCCTAAGACTACTCTAGAACATATTGAGTCTACACCTTCTCTACGTGCACTCATGTTCTTGTAATCGCTCTGCTTGCACTCACATTTCTACACTTGCTCCTATTTCCTTGTGTAGTTCTAAGGAAATTAGATCATATTCTACATGCAAACAATGTAAACTCACTAGTATACAATAATGACTACAATTATGCCTTTTTCCTTCACTCCACTAGGTAATTAAAATTGCATGCATAAATAGGGATACTTTTAGTAAATTGATTAGTTAACTAAGAGATCAATGAGTTAACAATAATTACAAATACTCAACTAAATTCATATTAAATCTATTCTATACTAGACCTCAGTGCATTGCATTCCATAAACTATAACTCCACTATATTGCTATATCTTAGAAATCAACTCATGCACAAATCTACTTCTTGCCCACAAACTCAAATTGACTGACTTAACTAAGTGACTTGGCCATGTCACTCCTTCTAACTACAACTCAAGTCATCCCACTGATGTGGAAATTCAAATTTCTTCATTGGACTAAGGCACAAGTCAAATGAAGCCTTTTATTGCTACAATTTAACACTCCCTCTTAGCAAGAAAAGGGTTATGAACAACCCCAATATTTCTCCTCTCTAGGAATGTACTATAACACAATTAACACTCCCTCTCACTATTTTTTTTGCTACTACAACAACTACAATTGCTAAGCATCCAAAATATTGAATCAACGGTGTCTCTAAATTGCAACTATCTCCTGAGTCTCTGAATGCTACTAGCCTACAATTGTCACCTAAGATATGACTGCCTCAACTGACACTGATCCTTCTGCTATTGAATAATGTGGGCTCTTGTAGCAAGGGTGATTATCGATGAGAAGAGTATACTACAACTACTGGTGCTCTCCTATGGACCCTACGTAAATATTTGCAACTCTAGGACTAAGGCTCAATATCTCCTGACCTCACTCCTAGAGGTATAGCTACATACAAAGTGAACTCCGATCTACTCATTCTATTGTTGTTTCTGCTATGTTGCATTTTTTCACTACTGCTGCAACTATTGCAATAATGAGTCTGATCTCCCTAGATATTGAAATACTAGCTTCCATAGGGTTTCTCCCTCTGAAACTAGTCTCCCTTTGAGTCTTGATCTCCCTATGGGAAATATCTATGCTCCCTCTTGACAAGTTGCATTGTCCTCCTGCACTGGAGAAATTCTTGCACAACAAATCTGTGACTGAAAATTTCTCTAAGAGAAGATCAATAACCTAGTTTCTAAGTAGTTTTCAATAGTTTTGATACCATGTAGAAATAACTCGAAATTTGCAGTGACTAATGAATTCAAACTGAAAATAATAGACACAAATTTCTTCTACTCAATCTGCAAAAGGGAAAACATACAATAGAAACACATGCAATCATTCAATCATAATGAACACAATATTTTTCTTAGGAAACCCAACTGGGAAAAACCCCTCCTATATTTTTATTATATCGAATGAGTCAATTGATTTATTACAATGACAACTTCAATCCTTGAATCTCATCTTGCATTGCAATACTAATCTCCTCCTCTTGAGACTGCTCTAGAAAATATTGAGCCTGCACTCACTCTTCCTACACTCACATTTGTGCACTTGTGTTCCTAAACCCGCTCTCCTTGCACATGCATTCCTACACTCATTCCTATTTCCTACGCAATTATGAGGAAATTAGCTCATCTTCTACATGTAAGCACTATACACTCACTAGTATACAATAATGATTACAATTACACCTTTTTCCTACATTGATCTAGGTGGATATTGGTGAGCCACCCACCTATTCCACTTGGACCTTCACCATTTTTGTTATTTTTTATCATATATATATATAATATATATATATATATTATAATATATATAATATATATTATATAATATATTTTATTTATTTATATTTTTTCAGTTTCCCCAATTGTAGCACAATTTACTATTTTTTGCAGTTTTTTGGGTCCTGAACATCCAGAGCCATTTTGAGGCCCTAAACGACATTTTTTTGGGGAGAAATCGTCGACAATTTCTTGCCAAAAAAACGTTGTTTAAGGCCTCAAATGGCTCCGGAAGTTGAGGACCCAAAAAAACACCAAAAATAGTAATTTTGCTTCAATTAAGAAAACTAAAAAAAAAATTGAAAGAACAATGGTGAGGGTCCAGGTGGAATAGGCGGGTCGCCACCAATATCCAACTAGGTTAGTCCTCCCCCCTTAGGAAGAAATGGTCTCCATTGCGTTGAGTTCCTCCATGAGATAAGGAAACTTTTGTTGAACTTGGTCCCTGGTGAGCCATTTGCCTTAGTGTAGGAGTTGGTCGTCTTTGACAACTAGATACAGTTGGATCTTCTGTTGGTGAGTGTTCTTGATCTGGTATCCATGATCTAATCAGTTGTAGCTTGTTCCATGCAGTTTGGAATTAACTTTGTTGGTGTGAGTTGTTCTGCAATGTCAGATGTGTCCAGTAATGGTGGAAAGTATGGCCAAATGCAATCCACATTGAACATTGGGTGTAGGCCAAGGAATGGGGGAATGCTGAGCTCAAAATAATTATCTCCCACAGCCTTGGTGATGGTGTATGTGTTGGCATTATGATACAGGTGTTGTCCTTGATGGCAACTCACTTAGATGGAAGATAAAAATACAACATGATCAGACTACAAAGAATGAAAAAAGAGAGGTATACACAGGTTCACCTTGACAGAGGAGCATATACACGTGGGTTTACAGACCAAAAGAAGCGTATAACGTACACATGCACTTTCACAGAATGAAAAGCACGTACATCTTGGAAAAATAAGTTTTTTTCCAAGGTATTTGGTGCATGGTATTTTGATCCATGGTATTGGTCCAAGGTATCTGGTCCGAGGTATTGACCCTAGGTATTTGGTCCAAGGTATTGGTCCTAAGTGGCTTTGGTCCATGGTATTGAGAAAGGCCTAAAACTATAAAAGGAGGAGAAGATCATTAGGCCAAGGTGTGCAAGGATTGAATATCTGATGAAGTGTGAGATCTAGTATGCAGGTTATGGATTTCGAATGCTTTTCTTGATCTAAACCAAGGATGCACTTATGTGGATGATGATGGATGATGGATCGGGATCTTAAGGCTTGGAATATATTATCATTATGTGGTTTGATCATGGATAGACTAGATCTGAATACTGACACATGTTTTATTCTGCAAATGTTATGATCTGGGTATGACTAAATTCTAAAATAGCTGTGAAGTTTTTAAGTTAGTATTTGCAGATCTGTACGCAGGTTCACTTCACTAAAATCGCGTATACACGCTGGTTCGGCTCATCAGAGTAGTGTATACATTATGAAATATGATATCTGAATTTGCAGATGGTTCTAGTTGTTGTTGCAGAGATCTGGGTTCTGCTCTATGTTCTGGTGACAGGTCTTTAGTGATTCAATAGTGGGTGATTCAGAGATTGATGATTGAGTATTTAACGATTGGTTAATGCAATGGTTGTATTGCAGTGGTGATTGATTTTGAGCTTCAATGTTGTTGATGGGTCCAGTATGAAAATTGAATGAAATGTGGCCTTCAGATTATGGTGTTGTGTTCCAGGAGTATCCAATATGAAAATTTATGAAACGTGGTCCCTGGAGGAAGAGAGAAGGTTGTAGCCTTCTGTAGGCCAGCACCTATGTACTAGTAAACATATCAGCTGGTACAAGAGCCAGGGGGTTGGAGCTCCCTTCTAGTAGTAGCTGGAAAAAAAGTGAAGGTTGCAACCTTCAGTAGGCCAGCGCCTACATACTAGTAGACATATTGGCTAGTACAAGAGCCAAGGGGTTGTAGCTCCCTTCCAGTAGAAGTTGGAGAATGAGAGAAGGTTGTAGCCTTCTGTAGGTGGGTGCCTACGTATTAGTATGAGTCTGCACCAGTACAAAATTATAAACTGGTTTTTCTTATATTAAAAGAAGATAGCAGGTGGTGGTTTTTGTCCCGCATTGGGTTTCCACCTTATATCTTGGAGTTCATGCGTGTTTCTTATGTGTGATGGTTTGTTCTAATATTACTCCACATGGTTACTGTTTATATGGTTAATGAAGTTTTGATGCACTGATTAAAGATCAACATATGATGAATTAACTAAACCATAAGTTTGCTTGATGTACGTTGTTTTCCTTAAACACAGCTGCGTGTACACGCGAGTTACCTTAATTGAAGTAGCATATATAAATCCTATGAAATGGAAAAGTTATTGACTTGCTAATACTGATTCACCCCCCGCCCCCTGCCTCTCTCAGTATTATTTCCAACAAATGGGATCATAGCAGGTCCTTTGGTAGAAGCTTGATCACGTGAAGGAGATCCATAGAAACAATGGGAAAGAAGCTAAAGAAGAAAGCACCTCAGAAGAAGAACACAGCTCAAAGGAATGGTGACAGCAGGAGATACAATTGGTCGTTAGATGGAAGAAAGGATTTAGATTCCAAATCACCTCAAGATGAACAAGCAAATGAAGCATCAGATAAAATCATAGATGAACAATATCTATTTAACAAAAGGGAGAGTGCCCTCAAAGAAGAAGTTACCAGATTAAAAGCTTAGCTAGAGTGTGCCTTAAAAGTACATCAAATGTTGCAGGATGAAGTGATACCATTAAAAAATAAGCAAAATGAAGAACTACCTCAAGCAGATAAAGAACAAGAAAATGAGATTCTCAAATTAAGGAAACAAGTGGAAGAAGGAAGAAAGGCTGAAGAAATCTTGAAGAAGCAACATCTGGAAAAGGAAGAACAACATTAGGTTGAGGTAAATATATTAAACAATAAATTAGAAGAAAAAGATAAACTGTTACGATTTCAAGATAGTACTAAGATTTTGGATGATATTCTTAGTAGTCAAAGATCTCCTGCTATCAAAACTGGTCTTGGTTTTTATGAATCTGTTGAAGGTGAATCTAGCTCACAGGGTGAGGCAAGGAACTCCACTGCAAAACTTGAAATGCTAAACAAGGAGATAAGAGGTCAACCCCATCAACAACCATGGAAAAAAAATCCTTCAAAGAAAAATATTTTACTCCAAACTATGGAAGTGATAGTCGGTTATTTTCTTAGATGAATAATGTTGAGTGTTACGTATTTCATAATCTTGGACATGTTGTAGCAAGATGCAGAAGTAGAATGGTTCAAGACCATCGCACAGAAAGATCATCACGTTCAAGGTACTTTAAGGGATTTTTTTTTTCTTGCAATATGTTTGGTCACAAAGCCATTGACTGCTATAGAAGGAATATGAAACATGTAAGATGTTATGCATGTAACAAGCTTGGACATATAGCAAAGGAATGCAAGAGAAGATTTTGGGTACCATACCAAAAGGAGAAAACATCATCACAGTCGAATATATGGAAGAAGAAGGAAGTACAGTTAGAAAAATGTGGCATGACACAGTGTACAGACATAACAGACTCAGGGGGAGATGAAAGTGTGAAACCCCATTGTTTTAAATCTCATACGCAAGTTTCATGAAGGCAAGTCGCATATATACGCGAGTTCAAAGCTGCACAAACATGTATATGTTGGTTTGAGGAAAATCAGTGGGACAGACTCAAGAAAATGGGTCCGATATGGTTCAATGAATTATTTGCTCTTTTTTATGATGGTTATAATCTGCTGATGATGTGTGGAAATGTGTTGGTACTTAGAAGGTGTTAAAAAGTTGATGTATATCTAATTGATGAAGATGCTTCTTATTATATGCAATGATCAGATCTAACAGTGAACAGGTGGAACAGGTTTAAGGGGAGAACATGCTATGCTTCTAATAAAGCATTGTTGGCATTATGGTTAGAAGTCTTTTATGGCTAAATGACACATCATGCTATGTTACGGTTATAAGTTGCCTATGATGATGATATTTGTATTGCTCAGGGTTACATAGTTGTTATTCAAATCAAATATATGGGTGATTGTAGATGATCTTGATGAGATCAAGAGGATGAGTTGATATCTACATGAGGCATAATTTGTCACAGGCTGATTATATTTACATTGAACTGATGATGGGCATATACAGGTTGCTGATGTTTCTGACAAATGCTTATGGTGCAGATCATCTATGGTGTATGATAGTTGCTGATGACTATCATGATCTTGTTTAGATCAGTTGTCCTTGTTATAAATGTCATGTATTAATTTGATATAAAGTTCATGAAAAGACCTAATTTGTAACCCCACTATGCATGAGAAGGATGATGTAATATTTTCTATGTCAATCATGTATAAACATTTGGTATATCCCCACTTGGTTGGGTGGATGAGTCAAAATTGGTGTATCTCCACTTGGTTGGGAGATTGATGTATGTATGAGTCATTGGTGATAGGAAGGTCATACTCACTTAGTTGAGTTGTATAGTCATGTTATTATTTTGAAAAATGTTTTTGCAGACTCTGCATGTGCTCAGGGGGAACATGAACGGTTTGGTGCATCTAAGCATGTACTTAGGGGGAGCATGGACAGCGTAATGTATATCAAAAGGGGAGAATATCTTGGTCCGCCCTTTTCCCTTGATGTCAAAGGGTGAGACTGACTTGGTATTGTTGTTGCCATAAAGTCCAAAGGGGGAGATTGTTGGCATTATGATACAGGTGTTGTCCTTGATGGAAACTCACTCAGACGAAAGATCACGATGTAGCATGATCAAACTACAAAGAATGAAAAAAGAAAGGTATACATAGGTTCACCTTGACAAAGGAGCATATACACGTGGGTTAACAGACCAAAAGAAGTGTATAATGTACACACACACTTTCACCAAATGAAATGCGCTTATATCTTGGAAAACTGAATTTTGCTCCAAGGTATTTGGTCCATGGTATTTTGATCCATGGTATTAGTCCAAAGTATCTGGTCCGAGGTATTGACCCTAGGTATTTGGTCCAAGGTATTGGTCCTAAGTGGCTTTGGTCCATGGTATTGAGAAAGGCCTAAAACTATAAAAGGAGGAGAAGATCATTAGGCCAAGGTGTGTAAGGATTGAATATCTGATGAAGTGTGAGATCTAGTATGCAGGTTATGGGTTTGTGATGTTTTGCTTGATCTGAACCAAGGATGCACCTATGTGGATGATGATGAATGATGGATTGGGACCTTAAGGCTTGGAATATATTATCATTATGTGGTTTGATCATGGATAAACTAGATCTGAATACTGATGCATGTTTTATTCTGCAAATGTCATTATCTAGGTATGACTGAATTCTGAAATAGTTGTGAAGTTATTAAGTTAGTATTTGCAGATTGGTACGTGGGTTTGCTTTGGTAAAAGAGCATATACATGTTGGTTCAGCTCATAAGAGTAGCATGAAATATGATATCTGAATTTGCAGATGGTTCTAGTGGTTGTTGCAGAGTTCTGGGTTCTGCTCTGTGTTCTTGTGACAGGTCTTTAGTGATTCAGTAGTGGGTGACTCAGATATTGATGATTAAGTATTTAATGATTTGTTAATGCAATGGTTGTATTGCAGTGGTTATTGATTTTGAGCTTCAATGTTTTTGATGGGTCTAGTATGAAAATTGGATGAACTGTGGTCTTCAGATTATGGTTTTGTGTTCCATGAGTATCCAGTATGAAAATTTATGAAACGTAGTCCCTGGAGGAAGAGAGAAGGTTGTAGCCTTCTATAGGCTAGCGCCTATGTACTGGTAAACATATCGGCCAGTACAAGATCCAGGGGATTGGAGCTCCCTTCTAGTAGTAGCTGGAAAACAAGTGAAGGTTGCAGCCTTCAGTAGGCCGATGCCTACATACTAGTAAACAGATTGGCTAGTACAAGAGCCAGGGGGTTGTAGCTCCCTTCCAGTAGAAGCTGGAGAATGAGAGAAGGTTGTAGCCCTCTGTAGGTGGGTGTCTGCATACTGGTATGAGTCTGCACTAGTACAAGATTGTAAATAGGTTTTTCTTATATTAAAAGAAGACAACAATAGGACGTTTTTGTCCCGCATTAGGTTTCCACCTTATATCTTGGCGTTCATGTGTGTTTCTTATGTGTGATGGTTTGTTCTGATATTACTGCACATGTTTACTGTTTATATGGTTAATGAAGTTCTGATACACTGATTAAAGAACAACGTATGATGAATTAATTGAATCATAAGTTTGCTTGATGTACGTTGTTTGCCTTAAACACAGCTGCATGAACATGCAAGTTACCTTAACTGAAGTAGCGTATATAAATCTGATTATGGAAATGGAAAAGTTATTGACTTGCTAATACTGATTCACCCTCCCCCCTCTCGGTATTATTTCCAATAGTATGACCCATATCGAAGTAGGTGAATCTTGTGGTGGGTCCCAACGAGGCACTCCTTCTGCAAATGTAGCCAAACTTTGTCGCCCACCTGGAACTTGTGCGACACCCAATGATGATCATGTTGTTGCTTGTACTTAGCATTGACTTTGTCCAATATGTCATGGACCTATTGGCAGATGCGTTGAATGTGATTAGTGAAGCTATTTTCCTTGTCGTCTTCAAAATGGACATGAGCTAAATCTGCCTGAGTCACTGCAAATTCTATGGCCACATAAATGGGACATAATGGCTAGAATCCCAAGCCCACCTGAAAAGGGTTATGGTCCACCAAGCTGTAGAGATCCTGGATATAGCTGTGCTAGACATAGGGGAGGGTCTCATCCCATGTGTATGGATACGTTGACTTGTATGCGCATAATGTGTACAATCATCCTATTGACGACCTCTATCTTGCCATCAGTTTGGGGATGGAAAGATGTGGAATTAGTGAGCTTGGTGTCCAACATCGACCAGAGATTGGACCTAAATGTTCTAAGGAACCTGCTATCTTGATCTGATATGATAGACTATGGGATACTAAAGTGTGCCCACACTCGTTCAAAGAAGAGTTTAGCAATGGCTTCTACTGTATATTCTTCTTGCAAGCCACCAAAGTGGCCATCTTCGAGAATCTATCAACGACCACAAAAACACAGTGCTTTCCATGCTTAAACGAAGGAAGGCCTGAAATGTAATCCATGGAGATGGATTCCCAAGGTCGACTAGGGGTAGGCAGCGAAGTATGGAGGCCTTGCTTCTTGATGATTGGTTTGGGAATAGTGTAGGCAACACAAGATCTGATGTACTTCCCGACATCCTCTCGAAGATTCGACCAATAGAAATACTTCTTCAATACCACCATTGTTTTCTTGACCTCGAAATGACCAATGACCTGACTGTAGTGTGCTTCCCAAATCATCTTGGCATGCTCACTTGAAGGACCACAAAGGTGTCCCAGGTGGCATAACATAGCATCTTGGAGGTGAAAGTCTGGAACATGCTGACCCTCCAAGCGCGTGTGGTATGTGTGGCAGAATTCTGGGTTGCTTTTGTAGAGAAGTGGCTAATCAGAAGTCTCGTGCCCATAAGAGTTGAGCACGGTGGTTAACGCCATGATTAGTGGTTGGTTAAGGTAGTCGGCAACATTATTAATGATGCCCTTCTTATACTTGATATTCAAATGGAACTCTTGTGGGTATGTGGATCACTTCTGATGGTGATCATTCTACAACTTCCCTTGCATCTGTATGAATTTCAGTGGTCGGTGGACAATGTGAATGACCTTTTCCTTCCCCAAAATGTAATGCTTCCATTGCCGGCAAGCCTGCAAAATGGAATACATCTCTTTTTCATAAGTGGGATACTTTCAGACTGTGTTCAAAAGTGTCTCACTATGATATGCCACTAGATGCCCTTGTTGAGTAAGGACTGCCCCAATAGCATAATTAGAGGCATCTGTCTCGATCTCAAATGGTTATTGCAAGTCTGGTAATGTGAGCACTCGTGCCAATCAAATGCGATGTTTCAACTCTGCGAATGCCCTCTATTAAGATTCAGACCAATATTATTTTTCTTTCTCTCCTCCCTTGGTCACTTGACTCAAGGACCAAGTGATATGAGAGAACCCCAACATGAACCTGTGGTAGAAATTGGCAAGACCTAGAAAGCTGTGGATCTCTATCAGAGTGGTTGGGGTTGAAAAATCCCGAATGACTTGGATCTTCGTTGGATCCACATGCACCCCCCATTCATCAATAATGTATCCCATATACTGAACCTAGGTCATGCCAAAATTTCATTTCTCTAAATTGGTAGACAACTTATGTTGCTGCATTGTTTGGAGAATTTGTCAGATGTGGTAGAGGTGCTCTTCCCAACTCTGACTAAAGATCAGGAAGTCATCCAAGTATACCACTACAAATGGGTTGGTGAATGGCCACAAGATGTTATGCATTAGCCTCATGAAGGTTGCAGGAGCATTCGTCAACCTGAAAGGCATAATCAACCATTTGAAGAGGCCCTCCTTGGCTTTGAAGGCATTCTTCCACACATCGGAGGGTTTGATTTGTACCTGGTGATATCCTGACTTCAAGTCGATCTTACTGAAATATTTTGACCCTTGAGTTGGTCCAAAAGGTCATCAATACATGGGATCGGGTACCTATTCCAGACAGTGATCTTGTTCAACACCTGATAGTCAATACAGAGTCTCCAAGTCCCATCCTTCTTTTGTACAAACATGATTGGGCTCCCACAGGGCGATGAACTTAGTTAGATTTGACCTTTCTGTAACAACTCCTGAATCTACCTCTTGATTTCATCGTTCTCCAGAACATAGCATCGATAGGTTGGTCTATTGGGAAACGACGCACCCGGGCTCAGATCAATGGAGTGCTTGAACTGATAGTGCAGAGGCACCCCTACGGGGGAAGTTAATATGTCCTCATATTCCTTCACGACCTTGTCGATCTGTTGTTGCCATGTGGAGGGGCCCTATCTAGAGGTTGTGGCCACCGTCTTCTTCTATGGAAATCATGTCCACTGAAATCTTCTACGAAAATAGTGCCATTAGTTATATTCCTTGGATAGATATTTCCAATGAGGTGTCATACACATAAAACAGAGATAATATGAACAAGTCACGACCTTGGGAAGTTGGCTTCCCAAATAATCCAAACGAGGCCCATAAACTCTTGGTGTTACGTCTCCTCATATTAGGGCTTTGGTTGTTTAGGGTTTTCTCTTATTGTTCAATAATAAAAAGGCCCTTGAGCCTCATTGTAACTTAGTTCAAAGGAATGTAGCTGCCACATCTCTTCTCAAAGATAAGCTACCATTGCCAGAGCTAGTCTTATTTCCATTTTGTTTGTAACCATATTTCAGTATTTGATATTAATGAAATGAAGTGTTATTTCTGTTGCATCTCTGTATTTATTGTTAGATCTGTAATTTGTTGCATTCCTATTTAAATCTGGATCATACATTCCACTAGGCAATTCGAATTGCATGCATGACTAGGGTTATTTTAAATAAATTGTCTAGTTAAGTGAGAGATCAGTGTTGTAGACATATTTGGGCACTGCAACCCCAAACATAAATGTCCATAAACCAAGGGCTTCTAAGTCCCTAAAAGTGTTGTTTCATACCCTAAAGGGACAAGGTCAGATGATTACATCATCTCCCAGAAGTTCTCCATGGAAAACTACTCAGAACAGGTCAAAACTGGACCATACAGACTGCTCAGTGCTAAGGGTACGATGCATCTCACCTGCCACATGCAAAAAGTGTGATGCATACTGAAAATCCCTTCTGTAGGGTACGATGGGTGAGAGTAGACAAATGGCAGAGACAATTTGCAAGGTGGATGATCATGGAATCTTCTAGAAACTTCTCCTATGACACTTGCCTCTCTGAATTCACCCAGGGATGAGTAAGAGATCATGTATCTCCAAGTGGAACCAAGAAATATAAGAGAGAAGACACTATTCAAAATCCTAGAAGTTGACTCACCCCCCTACAAACATCTATATATGGATCCCTCATCTCAGAGATACAGGGGGTTGGAATCTTGTATTTTGTAAGGAAGTGCTGTTGGTTTCTTGGTGGAATATCATAGTGTTGGGTGATCTAAGATTTTCATGAGGTGAAGAAGGCTTTCATGTTGGGAGGGTGACATTGGGTCAAATCAATGGGTTGTAATCCTCTCTTCTACTCTTTCTATCAATAAAGCTATTTAATTTTTCCTCCACATTCTTGTATGTTTGATGATATATGCATTTGTGTGGTAAATATATATTTGGTCCTATATTGTTTATGATTGTAGATATTTGTACTTTGAAGGTATTATGTTGCTTTGACTTTACAGGTGCTCTTTGAAACGAGGTAAGCAAGGAAGGAGCGGCAAAGATCTGTTAAAGGGGAGAAGAAACAAGCAAGGAGCCAAGCGAAAGACCGAGGCTGGTACTCTCTGCTTCTCTCCCATCTACTTCTCATAAAGGAAAATGAAGGTAACTTTAGTTTGTTTGTTTCTAAGATAGCTACCCGTCTTAGTGGGACTAGCAGCTCTAAATGGACACTAGATTTCCCGATAACAAAATGGCGACTCCGCTGGGGAACGAATAGCTTATTTTCTTGTCTATATTTGTTTGCTTTATAAACTACAGACGGAGCCTGAAGTTAAGCTAGCTAGCCTTCGAATTGCATTTGCTATGCAAGTGCAAAGTAGATCAATGCTGCTTCAGTCCATCTCTAGGTTTTGTTTATAAACTGAACAATTGATTTGCAAACATCCTAATTGCCTTGGTGGTGGCTCAACTAACCTCATTAGATCATCCCCTATGATTTGTATTTACTGACTATCATTAGCTCGACCTAAATCCCTGAACTAAGCTGCAAACTGTGACCAGAAACCAAGTTGAAGTCTCGTCCTTGGACCATCACACCTTCTCCTCTTGGCAATATGGATGCATTGCACCTCCCGTGTGCATTAGGTGAGATGCATCCCTATTTCCCTGTGTTACAGGTGCGATGATCAGATAAGACTATTTCTGCCTCCATATTTTGGATTTTTCTTCACTCTCTTCAGCTTTATTCAGGGTTTTGTTGTCTATGATCAGTATACCACTATAGAAACTCCCTTCCTTTGCATCATTCACCCTCCATTGTACAAATAATTGTGAATGTTTTTATGTATTGTTCACTATTTACAGTTCTCCTTTACAAAGAAGTAGCTTAGTCGAGCTGTCGTCCTTTGATTTGGAAGTGTCGCAAGTGTCGTTTTCAGTAAAAGAAAAGAATCCTACTCTTTTTGATGGTCAATTACACCGTTACTCTTGTATTTGATTTGAATTAATAGTATTTCAAGTGTTGAAATCATTTTTCAATTCAAAATCACAAAGTGTCGTCATAGTCTTCCTTTTGTCTTTTGAAGAGAAAATTGTTAATACTGTCGCTTTGAAAAGATAATTTAGATTTGTACTTAGCATTCTTTTTTTTATTCACACATTAGGAAAACAGAAAACAAATACATGCATGTGCATTTGAATTTAGACTACTTGTTGATTTTGATTTAGGATAGTGCATCTATTGTGTGCTCTCTGCTCTATGTTGAAAGAATCTCGCTTCTCTTTCCTTAGTAGCTAGGATTTTCATTGCAAAAAGAAGAATAAACAACTGTTTATCATCTTAGATTGCATTTTAGGAATTGTATATCTACATCACACAATGAACCTTAAAGTCAAACTTCTTAATAAATATCAACTATAAAATAAATTTAATGAACATAAAAACGCTTTGGAACCTAACGCACAACATTTAGAAGTCTAGGCTAGAGACGTATTCTGGCATCGTAAAGCCTGGTAACTATCGCTTTCATCGTAGGTTGGGTGATTCCTCCTCTTTGAGATGACAAGTGCTAGTATGGACTTGTGCTCCCATGTACCATCGATTATATATTGGGAGACCACAATAGGCTATATCCTTTATCCTTAGGAATCCGTGTCTGTTGCCCTATCAATCGCAATGCACTGAATACAACATTCGGCAAGATTGATTGCCGTATCATAAAAAGTATTCTGCAGTTTTTCAATTGGTTTGGTAATCCCTCTGTCTAGATTTCTAGAGTAGTCTCTTTCATTCCCTTTCAGACTCCTTAAAGGAAAAGGTCCATCTGAGCACTTGTCACTTCAGGCTCATTAAAAATCGAAGGCGACTAGAGTCATATTTAGCTTTTTCTTGACTCTTAAAAATTAAAAAAGCAAGTTGTGTCAAAGCGTCTAAAATTCATTTAATTCAGAATCACATTTTCCCCTTTATTTTGAGTTGATCAAGTAATCCACAATCGTGGAAGAAAGTCAATCAAAACCCTGTCATTTGTGGAGACTAGTGAGTCAACCGTCTTTGACCCCAAAAATGAAAGCATCCAGGGCAAGGCATTCTCGTTTAACTGAGTCAAATTCGCCTGATTTATTTGAAACTTGTGTTTCAACATCGTCAGAGACTACAGTTACTCCAATTATTTCTGGTACATCTACCTTTACAGAAGAAGTTCTGCAGTTAAAAGAGGACATTATAACTGATCCTAGTGTAACGATAGACACCTCTATTCCTGAAACAACTCCACCTGGTGTTGATTTGGAAGGTGTCACCCCTCCTTCATTTGTCGTTGCAGAGTCTATACCTTCATCAGCACCAGAAATACTTTACGGACCTGACGGTCTACCTCTTCCACCTAGATTGATTGCTATAGAAAAGATAGTGGAGGATCTTCCACCCAGTACTCCAGTGCATTTTGGAACTGGTATCCACTTACGTCCTTCTATTACAGAAGTTAGCTCTTTTTCATCACAATTTCCTATCGAATCACTAGGAAATCTTTTGGATAGACTAAACATGTCTGAAAAACCATCAACATCTAGGACTGTGTCAACTGACACAGCTACGGCGGAGCTTCCTACTGCCATTCCTACAATGATTGCTGGTATACCATCTGTCGCGACAAGTTATCAACAACCATACTATAATGGTTTTGCCCATCAACATTATCAAAGTTACCAGCATCAAATACATTATGCTAGTGTGCAAAGACCCACTGCTCAGGTGATTCCATCTTATCCTGGGTATGCTTTGCCTAACCTGAATCAACAGTTGCCCTTTATAGCAACTCTAGAATTACCAGATCTAAACCGGCTGACGAATGATCCAATTGCTTACGCCCCTTGGTGGCCTGCGATTCCTCATAAAATTCCCTCTAATATTCTTAAATTCAATGGAAATCCAGGTGAAGATCCATCAAATCATGTAATGACATTCCATTTGTGGTGTTCATCCAACACCCTGAATGATTATTCGATCAGGCTTCGCCTTTTTCAGCAAATGTTAACAGGTCCGGCGGCTAAATGGTATATAGAATTGCCTAGAGCTTCGTTTGATAACTTCAACACCCTTGCCACCACCTTTTTAACCCATTTTCAGTTACCAATAAGGTACGAAACAGGAACAGAGCTTCTTAGCAATTTTAAGCAGACGACAACCACTCACATATCTGATCATATTCATGAGTGGCGATGTCATCGTAGAATGGTAAAAGCACATGTTCTTGATCAACTACTAGCTTAATGGTTTATTAATTCATTGTTACCTTCTATTATAGAAGATTTGGCAAAGGGAGGGGTCGTCACTAAAGAGCAAGTCATTGCTCATGCGCAATATCTAGACTTGATCTATACTCAGTCTGGCACGCTCTATGACAAAATTCCTGATGCTCCTAGACCATAGTTTTTCGTTTCTCCTCCTCCTAAATCAAACAAAGACTCTCATGCTGGCGATGGCATGATAGGTACGACAAGCACAAAAACAGCAAAGGCTACATCTGAGAATTCCCGTACAGTTTCTAGTCAAAATGCAAATGAAGAACCTCTCGCCTTAGAGGTCAATGTCGTGTCAACTAACAAGGGAAAAAATCCAAGGCAACCAGGGGGCAAGAAGAAAGGGAAAAACAATAAGAAGAAACAAGAAAATTCACCTCCTGAAAAGTATTCTGAAAACCCTACTGGGCAAAAGAAACCTCGTTATCCATGTTACATATGCGACGATGAGCATTTCACGAAAGATTGTCCACATAAAGCTAAGGTTATGAAATTTTTAAAAACTTCAAATACCCCAACAGTGTTGACTAATCCATTTCCGAGCCTAGAAATAAACCTGCTTGCTAGTGATCGTGCTTCCCCATCCCAAGCGCTTATGTTATCCATCTCAAAACACCAAAATGATGCTTTGATATCAACAAGGAATAAAGATTATGGAAATCCATAGTCGTCGAACGGCAAGGCTACAGATCAACCCGATAGTTCGACAACACCTTCGCTAGAAGTTGTTCCACCAATCATTCTTGAATTATAATAAAACCGCCTAAGGGAGTGGTACATAAATCAACGTTTAATCCTCGTGCTCGAGTAGCACAGAATTATAATATAGTGGAGGATTTGGCCCAATCGCCATTCACTATGTCGACACTTGAAGTACTGTAGAATTGCCCCTCCCAAAAGAAGGCTTTGTTATCAGCAATAGGTGGGATTGATCTAGCGGATTCCGATCTAGTGGCCTTTAATCATAAAGGATACGAACCTTAGTTACCGGCCCAGCTCCCTTTCCTCATATAGGTAAAAGCCCTCAACAAAACTATTCATCAAACAATCATTGATGAGGGGGCATCTACCTGTATTATGTCAATGAGTTGCTGGAAAACTTTTGGCTCTCCACCCTTGCCACAATCATCAAATACATTAAAAAAATTTGATGGAAGAACATACATGCCATATGGGATATTAAGTAACTTGCAAGTTGAACTGGGGGGCAAGGTAATAGAAATTGATGTCGAAGTTACCAATGGAAACCTCAATTACAATATCCTACTGGGAAGGCCCTGGATTTATGCTATGGTTGCTGTTGTGTCAACTTACTTTAGAAAGATTTCATTTCCCTTTCAAGGAGGAATTACAATCGTTGATCAACAAACCTTTCTCCCCAATAGTTCTCAAGTTACCAGAAGCATTCCATTGATCCATGGAAGCTCTCAATCGCTTCAAAATATCAGAGTAGGTATCCTAAAAGATCCTTCCTTAATGGGGGCTTTTGCCCTTCTTCCTCCGAGTAATCTGGCAGAAGTGGCTACAGTGGAAACCTGTCACATGATATCTTATACATCAACAAAGATGAAGAATAACTCTGAACAATTTGATAGTGTGGATCATCGCAATGTATTGCCTCCAAGCCCTACCATAGCTACATCATCTGACGATCAATTCAGTGATGTTGTACATTATGTACTGGGGGCATTGGAACTAGATCTTTCCTTCATGACCCCTTATGAGTTGTGATCAAAGGTCACCATGAGGATAGTTCTTTTACTATGTCAACCTCATTAAAAAATGAAACAACTCCCTTTCCAAGTCAAGTCTTTCAAAAATCTCGAAAGTGAACCTTCATTCCATCCACCTTGTTGAATGCAATGAAGCTTGGGGGGGTATGCACCTCGATTTGCATCACTATGCTGGGGGCATGCGAACTTATAACAAGCATAGTTTTTTGTTTCAAGCTTGTGTAAACATGAAACCAAATACAAGCAGTGTTACCACAGGGTTCAAGCTCATTAAAATATAAACCCGCCACAAACAGTTTTACGCGAAGTTCAAGCTCGTTAAAAAATAAACCTAGCAATAAGCATATGTTCCACCAGAGTTTAAGCACATTAAAAAATGAACCCACCTCCGGTAAATAACCATTGCGATCGCATTATCATCAGCTTTTGAGCCTTGGTTGTGTTCTTACCATCACCTCCACTTTGTTTTAGCCGATCATACGCCTCCATTTGATTGTTTACCCCTTTTGAGGAATAGCTGCGACAAGTGATTCTGTTAGCCATCTTCTTTACACTGTCGTGATTGGAAAGTTCCAAACCTTACCTGGAACCAGCTGCTACCCGAAAATATCACTTGTTCCTCAAAAAATGAGTCTCCTTTAAGCTATTTTCATCTGACTCGTAAAATATGAAAAGATTTCTGAGCAATTGGCCTCTCCAGCTCATTAAAGCTATCAGAAGTGCTATCCCTCCTCTAGATTTTAGTCTTTTTGGACCTGAGGGATTATTACACAAAAATATCAAGCGCTTTTCTTTTTCGGCTCGTTAAAACTATCGAAAATTCGTCCCTTTCGTATTGTTTTATACTTTTCCAGACTTAAAGGATTATATGACGAAAAAGGATTACTGGAGTTTCCTTTCCATCCCTTTTCAAACTCTCTAAAATTGAAAAAGGACTGAGTTATCTTTGTCATTAAACTTGTTAAAACCAATAGAGACAAACTTGTCCATACAGACAAGAACGAGTTTCACTGTCGCTAGGCTCATTGAAACATAGAGATGGGTTTGCTCGAAGGGAAAATTATAGAACAAGCATATGTTATCCTCCTCAAGCTTGACAAAAATAAAGAGGTACTGGTCAGAAATGACTGGGGAAAAATTGGGAAGAAAACTCTAAGAAACTTTATTGGTAGCAAGTCGCTCTTGAACATGACACTTTCACTCCATCACCATGATTGAGTCGGGTTGGGTTATTTCGTTCACCGGTCATATTACCATTGGTCCACCGTACCGTCCATTTTTGGGGTTAACGCTACCAATCCATTTCAATGTCACTGATATGTTCAAGAGAAGTCGCTCAGAGAATTCACCAACCCATCTTGTGTCTCATCCGCCGCAATACCTTCACCCTTCATTCTTTCATGACCGCCACCCTGAACCATGTATCATCAGATTGTTTTCACCTCCACAAAATCATTTGCTCCATTCCATGTCATAGATGTGGGACTCATTAAGGCCCTCCTACGACAGGTCACTTCTTGTCGATGACAGCTCATTATCCAAGAAGTCGACCTAGGAACAATCCTTTTAGTATTTTGAAGCTTGCATGCCTCAATGGCAAGTTTCTCACTTCCGGCGACAGGTTTACATCAATGGCCTTTGACCGAAAGCTTTTGTGTGCTGTTCGACGCCAAATCCCATTTTCACACCACGTGAATTGTACTATCACACCTTGAGGGTCATCATCATTATCGGTGATTCATGTCGCGCCTGTTAACAACTTACATTATTGGTTGGTAATCAGGCGATGTCTTTCCATGTTTGACTCCAGAACATCTTTTCACATGGATCGACTTGTACTTCGAGCAAGATTGAACGAGTTTTAAGACCTCGGATCTAGTTTCATCCATCCGGGCTGCGATATATTCAGGAAAATAAAGACATCAAATGTACATCATTGCTGCAAAGATGATCATCCAAATCCAAGGATGATGGCTCTATCATAATCATTAGTCTACCACACAAATAATTATCTGTCCTATGTACATGAAAATGAATTTATAAAGTTGAGCATGGGAATGCCCGCCTTAGCTAGATCATGAAAATATTATGAAGATAATGTATTGTATTGTATCTTATTACAGGTCGCCTTGCAGTTCGAAAAAACCTCGGATCCTCATGATAAAGCATTTCACCCGACATCGAAAGATTTATGACCTCATGCTTTAGGGGGCAACTGTTGTAGACATATTTGGGCACTGCAACCCCAATCATAAATGTCCATAAACCAAGGGCTTCTAAGTCCCTAAAAGTGTTGTTTCATACCCTAAAGGGACAAGGTCAGATGATTACATCATCTCCCAGAAGTTCTCCATGGAAAACTACTCAGAACTGGTCAAAACTGGACGATACAGACTGCTCAGTGCTTAGGGTGTGATGCATCTCACCTTCCACATGCAAAAAGTGTGATGCATACTAAAACTCCCTTCTATAGGGTGCGATGGGCGAGAGTAGACAAATGACAGAGACAGTTTGCAAGGTGGATGATCATGGAATCTTCCAGAAACTTCTCCTCTGACACTTGCCTCTTTGAATTCACCCAGGGATGAGTAAGAGATCATGGATCTCCAAGTGGAACCAAGAACTATCAGATTTAAGACACTAATCAAAGTCCCAAAAGCTGACTCACCCCCTACAAACATCTATATATGGATCCCTCATCCCAGAGATATAGGGGGCTGGAATTTTGTATTTTGTAAGGAAGTGTTGTTGGTTTCTTGGTGGAATATCATAGTGTTGGGTGATCTAATTTTTTCATGATGTGAAGAAGGGCTTTCATGCTGGGAGGGTGACGCTGGGTCAGACCAATGGGTTGTAATCCTCTCTTCTACTCTTTCTACCAATAAAGCTATTTAAGTTTTCCTCCACATTCTTGTATGTTTGATGATATATGCATTTGTGTGGTCAATAAATATTTGTTCCTATATTGTTTATGATTGTAGATCTTTGTACTTTGAAGATATTATGCTTCTTTGACTTTACAGGTGCTCTTTGAAATGGGGTAAGCAAGGAAGGAGAGGCAAAGATCTGTCAAAGGGGAGAAGAAACAAGCAAGGAGCCAAGTGAAAGAACGAGGTTGGTACTCTTTGCTTCTCTCCCATCTACTTCTCATAGAGGAAAACAAAAGTAACTTTAGTTTGTTTGTTTCTAAGATAGCTACCCGTCTTAGTGGGACTAGCATCTCTAAATGGACACTAGATTTCTCGATAACAATCAGTGAGTTAACAAAAGTTGAAACTACTCAACTAAAATCATGCTTAATCTTTATAGACTAGAGCTCAGATAACTAAGTTTCACTAATTATAACTCCACTAGAATGCTAGATGTTAGCAATCAACTCATGCACAACTCTACTTATTTCTCACAAACTTGAATTGAATGACTTAACTAAGTGACTTGCCATGTCACTCCTACTAACTGCAATTCATGTCATCCTACTAATGTGGAAATTCAAGTTTCCTCATTTAACTAAGGCACAAGTCAATTGAAACCTTTTCTTGCTACAATTTAACAAGATTTTGATAAGATTGGCTTTAGTCTATTTGCAATCACCTTGGATTTTTTTTTTGTAAATCACATTACATAGGGATATGGGCTAGAAATCATCGAATAATTTAGGTAAGTCCACCTTGGGAATAAGGGCTATAAAAGTGGCATTGAAGGAAGACAATACTCTTTGATTTTGCCTCGATTATTCAATAATAACAAGTAATTCATTCCCAATGATATCATACAGTATCATGAAAAATTACGTGGTATGGCCATCTGAAACTAGACTTTTATCCTTTTGGAATCTATGCAGGATTGGTTTGAGTTCTTCCTTTGAAACTTCCTCCATAATAACTTTCTTCCTCCTCACCAAATCTTCAAAAAATAATTATTGTCCTTATACCTTCAACAATGGAGGGGCCTTCTTGTCCATAAATCATGATTTGGAAGTGAGTCACCCCCAAGTTGGACAAATCATCAAATTTTTAGACTTCACGACCTTCAATGTTTTTCATATTCCAGGTCATGTTGCTCGTTATCTTGCCTCTAGTAAAATATTGGAAGAACTTTGTGTTCTCATCCCCACATTACAACCAAATGGATCTGCTTTTCAACCTCCATTCAACTTTCATTTCTTCCAAAATTTCCTTTCTCTATTTTTCTAATGTAAGGATCCATGCCTTGTCATCATTTGACTCAAATCCTTCTCCAACCCAACCAACTAAGGACTACAATTGATTCTTGATATCCACTAGCTCCCTTTTTGTTTCTTGTTTTTTTTCCTTGCCCACAATTTTCTTTCATATTTTATGAGTTTCAGGTTAGCTTCAAACTAGACTTTAGCTGAGAATCCATCTATTGAATCAAAACTCCTCCAATGAAATTTAACAAGATTAATAAATTTTTCCTCTTTCAACTAGTTTGCATTCATTTAAAAGGACATGGAGGTTTCATCCTTGCATCTGTAATATCTAGGAATAAGGGTGAATGGTCATACTCAACTCTTGAGAAAACCCATTGCTTGATTAGGTTGAACCGCTCAATAAGTGAATTTGATATAAGGAATCGATAAATTCTTTTGGCCACTCTGTCTTCTCCAATTTTGTATTTCCTTCATGTGGGGACTATTTTTATCGAATCAACCTCACTAAGCTAGATTTTTATCAATTTTATCAATGAAATATTCAACAAGCGAGTTGGGCCTAGCCAAATTCCCCCAGGATTTGGCTTCACCCAAGGAGAAATTCAAGTCACATCCCAAGATAATAATGTTAGAATTAAAGATAGAAGTGATAAACAATTTGTCCAAATATTCCTTGTGATTCACAACACGACCATAGATGTTTAGGAGTGTAAAAGAAAAAACAAATTCTACAACAAATACCTCAATTCCAAGTATTCTCTAAACTCCATGATTTCCTGGCTTGTATGACCTTCACCTTCCACTCAACAAAGAAGCCACCAGACATTCCCCACAGATCAGATCTAATGAAAGACCATCTCCTCGACAAAGATTTTAGTCATTTGGTTATTATGTCCCCATCTCCTAACATTTCATGTAGAAAAATTATGTCAGGATTGTTGGAATCAACTAGATGCTTTAGATCACATCCCTTTGAGGGGAAATAATAATCCTCTACAATTGAAAGACAATGTATTTATTTAGAGATCCCTCAAGAGGATGACATTGATCTAAGGCCCCCTTGAGTTGCTTTTTAATTTCTACCAGCTGCAAGTTCCTCACGATATGTCTCTTTAGAATTTTTCATATGGGATTTTCATCCCTTACCCCTATAATCCCCAAAGGAGAAGGAAAAATTATCAAGATCCCAAGATAGACCTTCGGGGTGAGGTAAAATAAGACGAGATCAAAGGTTATACACAATAGTGTGATCCTATGAGGATTAAAAGGAGAGAATGGTGTTCACAGATACCAGAGAAGAGGGAAAGTTCATCCTCTGTGTTATAGGGAAAGGGAAGGAGACTATTGGGGAGCACAAAGATGGGAAGGAGAAGGCTAGAGGGGTTGAGACCAATGATGATAAACAGTCTAAGTTTATAAGTGAGGAATTTGAAATTTTTGATATACTTAAATCAGAAAAGAATTTACAAGAGGGAGGGAGAAATTGAGTACCTTGAATGGATGGAGCCTAGGCCTTCAGAACATGAAACCCTTGATTAACCTTTACACTATCCTCCCTAGAAGTGCCTCTCCTTGACCTTGAAACTTCTTCGATGGGATGCATGACATGATCCTATACTTCCTCTAATGGCTCTTTTCCCTTGAGGCTTAGCCCTTTAAGCTTAGCTAGAGTAGATTGGTATTTTTTGTGGGCATCTCATAGTCCCTGACCACATGAACATGTATGTGGAATATTCTGCACCTGTATGGGATCCCTTCATAATCAAGAATTTGAATCCTTTCCTCTTGGATAATATGCATGCCTTCTGGAAGCCCCTTTATAAGGTCCATTTTGACCTGTATGCGAGCTAGGGATCTATATCCTGTAGATTTGTACGATGAATATTGATCCAAATACTTCCCCAGTGCATTAACTATATCCTAAAAAATTAGGGCATCCCAAAGGTATGATGAGAGGCCTAGGAGCCTTACCCAAACCGATACCTCATATAGTCTCTCTTTAACAATATCAAATAGAGGTGACCAAGATTTAAACAATATTAGTGAAGATTCAATTTTCTATACCTTATGAGCGACCATATTTTCGTCTGTTGCTTCCTAGAATGACAATTGAATACATAATTGCTCCAAAACTATCATCTTGGGTGTATACCGAATCAATGGTGAGAGTTCCTTCTCAACACAATCCTTGATAAGTTTGAAACAGAATTTCCTACTTTTGGATTGACCCACTAAATATTTTTTAGCTAGAGAAGCTACATTTTGGATTGATATGTCCATACCCAAGACTAGATGGGCATGAACCTGGTTTTCCTTTTTTATGCACCTTTTATGCTTTCATTTTTCACCTCTTTCTAGACCCCCTACAAAGCATTGATCACTGGTCACATTTGTTGCTCCATTACCTTGAGTAGCTTGCTCTCTAGGGATGTTAGTATTATGGCCCTTATTTTCCAAATCAAACAATTCCTTTAAGACACTAGCAACTGAGAGTTGTAGAGAATGATCCTGAGGTGAACCTGTAATTGACCAACTTTCCATTGATAATAATCTGTCTCCAGTAATAGGGTTTTTCATAGGAGCATTGCAAGAGGGAAAAGAGCCAAACAAAGTAGGCACAGATTCCCCCAACAAACCCTGGGACAATGCGGTTGAGACTTAGATCTGATCCTCTAGCTCTAGGTTTGACACCCAGGGAAAATTCATAAGTGGGGATGATATGGTAGACAATATATCATCTAAGCTGCCAGCTTGCATCCATGGATATTGTGCTTTAGAGAGAACTCAAAATTATGGTTCAAATCTGCTCCATCCCTTCTTCCCATCAAACTGTGAATGTGACCTAACTTCAGGTGTGGAGGCCCATATATGGTCCTCATCATATCATTCTAGTTCGTAATCCACAAGTTCCATATCCTACATGGGACCCGACATTAAAATTTCCAACAACTTAGATGTCAAACCTCATGGACTTTATGCCTAGTCAATGACAGACGCTGAAGCCATTCAATGAGGATTAAAATCTATAGAAAAAGGAGAAAATATTTTTTTTTCTAAACGAAGGACAAACTTTAGCGAGGAGAAATCTTGACCATAGAAACCCCTTTAGCCACTTCACTAAAACCCCGATAGTCTTCCTTCCATATATACACATGATATAATTATAAGGATTGTAATTTTCGGTATCTCCTTATAATCAACAAATTTATTATCTTTTTATATATGACTTTAGCTTACTTTTAGTTTAATGAGTTACTTAATCTCTTTTGATTTGTAAAAAAATGGAAGGTCATGACTTCAAATCCACTCAACATCTTCATAGATAGCATTCATGCTATCACTAATCACTTAACATGATATATAATAACATAGTGATGAATCCTTGTTGAGTAAAGGACACAAATGTATGCCCCTTAAGTCTCTACAAACAATTCATCCATGGTAACTTTGGTATATATAAACCAAACCTAAAGAATATTAGTACCAATTTTAAGAACACCTTAAAAATATACGCACTACTAAACTAAAATGTTTTTTCCACATATACACATATAACCTAATATAGTTATATCATCTTCACATAAATAACAAACACTAACTAACTGAAAACAACCCATAAAATATGATATCTAAATATTTACACTAAAATAAAATAAGATATTATCACATCAATATAAAGACACATCCTTTAAAGACAATTTACCTTAACATAACACTTGTGCTATTAAAACTCTATATATATCCAAAGAAATGATAACACAAATTTAATTTTAATAATATATATCGAAATATATTTTAAAAATTAAAATTTTCATATTGCGTGCACATGGTTTATTCTCTCTTCAGCTAAGGATAATAATGCTTTTATATCATAAAGAATACAACCATAAATCAATGCTACAAATTTGGAGTGAATGGAAACCTCGACATCTTAAGCTGCTTCCCTTCTCATCGGAGGTTGTTCATTTTAGGATTTAGGATTTTTTTGAAATCCCCTCATCTTAGTACTATTGCTGCAGATTTGATACATTCCATCGTTCTTCATAACTTTGTTCTTCATGCATTCCATCGTTCTAGATAACTTAAACTCCATTGTTTTTTAAGGCCAATCTCTATATGCAGGTGAAAGCTGTAAATCTTTTCTATTCACTCGTGGCCAAAATTTAGAATCAAATAAGAATCCCCTTTGTCCTTTTTCAACTCCTACATAGACGTAGGCAAATTTTGGAACAAAAAACACTCAATTATTACAACATATCCAAGGATGCTTCAATCTATATAATCTCAAGAATAATCAGTGGAGTCAAAGATGGGGGTGGGCCCTCTTCCTCCCATTTAAGATCCGTCAAGGATTCCCTAAAGCTAGGGCTTTCTATTCTCACTCCCAAATATTTGTTAGGGCCATCATTCGTTGTGGATTAGGCCATAGACATTAAATATTTTGAAGTGGATAAATTTATATCTGACCTTTTTTCAGCACAATATTCATGGAAGTCTATTATTTGTTCTTTTAATGGGTTTTTTCCATTGGCATTTGCATTTTGGGAATGGCTGTATCAGACGTGGTCCCCAAATATGAATCTACATTTTTTCTCGAGAATTTTTTTTGGCATTCTTCAAAAATCTCAAGGATTGTCAGAGGGTTTTTTTATCAAGGACCCTGGTTTTAGGGACGATCTGGGCTCTCCTTTCAATGTTGGTTTCCTAATTTTAATCCTCTTTCCATGACAACGTTGACCACTCCATTCTAGGCAAGGGAACCTAATATACCCATTCATATGCTACATTCGAACGTCTTAGACGATGTGGGAAACTTACTAGGATGCTTCATTAAGTTAGACATTGACAGGCTTGTGAAGGGTATTGTCACTTTTTCTCACATATGTGTGGAAATCGATCTCAAGAAAATGTTGTCAGATAAAATCCTTCTCAAATGGAAGGGAAATTTTTATTTGCAACCGGTGGATTACTAAGAACACTGCTTCCCATTGTAGGATTTGTCAACATCCCAACCACCTTCAAAAAGCTTGTCCTTATTTTGAAGGGCCCTCTCCCATCTTGGATACTAAGAAAACAATTCGTGGATGGAAAGACCTAAAATATATGGGAGGTTTTAAGAATTCTTTGGTTCACAAGCAGGACAACATGCAACAACACAAGACTCTTGTCACCAAATCAACTCCTTCAAACTTAGTTTAGCCATATGTAGCACCATATCATCCCTTAGATGAGGGGTCCACGCCTTGATTAGAAATGAAAGAGTCTTTGCCACAATCTTGGGTTTATTAATGAGTGGGCAGAAACATTTGCACGAATCAGGTCACTTAGACAATGAGAAGGAAACCACAAATATTGATGAATCCCTAATAATTGAATTGTCTCAAAGAAATGCAATCATTGTCTCCTCTACATCTATTCCTGATGTTTCTCAGAATGGAATGATGTCCGTAAGAGAAAAGATAAAAATGAAAAATCCATGGCCAATCCTGGGCTCTGAGACCAATAATGTAGTAAATGTATCGTCTTGAATTGTGCTACTTTGTGATGGATGATATGATCTAACTTGCTATTTTGAGGTAATACAAATTAACTTACAAAAAAAATAAAGCGTTTATATCATAGGGACCAAAGCACTTGTATGATGCATTTGAGTCACATTGTATCAAACACTACATGTAAGTAATATCTTAACATAAGAATGTGGACTTAACAAACATGTAGTTGTCATCTATATAAGGGTATATATTATTGCCCTCAAAACTTATATATTATTGTGCTCATTAGGGAATTTTGAAGTAAAAAATTGGCGTCAAAACAAAAAATGCACTAACCAAAATAAAGTTTAGGAAAACCATTAGGATTCAAGACGGTGATGCCATCCCTAGGGAAAAATATTTTGGAGGTAAAAAATAAAACTATTTTTTATATTTATTTTTTTAATTATATTTTCGACTTATATCCTTGTAGATTCACTCAAATTTCAAGAGTAGACACCAGTTGGATTTGGAATTAAATTCTACATCCAACGAGTACCCACACAACATACTTTTGAGTAGATTCACATTGAAACCAAAATTGAAATACAATAAAAAAACATGTTGTACACACTTTTTCCATGTATTTTCATTTTTTTTTGATGTGGATCTACTTGTAAGTATGCAGGGTGGGTACTCATTAAATGTGGAATTTAATTTGACATCCAAGGAGTGTCTACTATTGAAATTTGAGTGAACCTGTTAGTGTCAGTCTTTCCAGCCTTCCTACAGTGATCAAATATGCTCTTACAAAGTGATTTTGATGTGTCAAGGTCAAATTTTTTCATTTCAGTGAGTCTTCAAGCAAAATTTGGTCACTAGGCATTAGGTCTAGGGTTTGCTTTAAATCCTTCTAAAGTTGCCTAAATGCCAATCTATGTCACTATTCAGCTGAGTCTATCATCATTCATAGGGTTTTCATTATCATGTCAGTGTCTAATGAGTCATTTTACATATTGTTCATGCTTCAGTTGTGCCTTGGCAAGTTCATTTCCCTCTCTAGGGTTTTGAAGGCAATTTCTCTTGGATGGTCAAATCAATGGCAAAACTTGTTTCCTGATGTTCATACACCTTCCCCTATCCTTAAAGTACCATATCATACACTTCCCAACACTCAGATTCCCCAAAATCCTCATTTTTGCACAAAACCTAGTTTCTAGCTACAACCTGGCAATTTTCTAGGTTTGGCCTGTGATTTGCCCTGTTGGACCCCTTCCCCTCACTCCATCTCTGAGATTCCACTTTCCCCTGCTTCCTAACATCCCTCCCCACTCCCAAAAATTTCCCCAAGAATTTAGAAGCCCCCTATCCCCTTCATCTCGCTTTATTTCGACAGAATTCCTTGTTTCACACATCGGGACAAGTCGCACTCAAATGATGCTTCAGAGCAATAAAAGATGAATTTTGGGAAACTGAGAGAGGTTTTTGTCCACAACATGCCAAAGAAGAAATACCTCCTTACATTTTTACACAGGTGTCATGGTTTGAGAGGAATGTCAAGAATACCGTTGCCTCAGGAGAATCAAAGACACCTCTGAAGTGACCTTGGGAAAATCAAGTTTTCTCCTAGCTTGGTTGGCCAAATGATTTTATTGATGGGTAAAATGATAACTAGAAAAAGAGAGCTTTCCAATGAGCTATCATGAGCTCAATTTGGGGTTGAGGAAGGCATTCACAAGTTGACTGCAATAGCACTCTTTTTTCAGGCAGGCTCATTTGGTACTTTTTGACCAGTCTTGGGAGATTTGATTTTTGACAGGTCAAATCAACTCCAAATTGAAAAATTCCACTTGGGTTGGAAAGTAGACTCAAAGGGAAGGCTTCCAAAAGCCTCCTACAAAAGGGGCGCGACCACTCAGAGCAGGGGCGCGACCACTCAAGCTGTCTTCTACAGAACCACTCCAAATTGACTAAATTGCCCTCTTGCTTGCTAAATTGATCGAGGTAGGGTCTTCTAGTGCATTTGAATGCTTGAAACATGAAAGGATGGGCTTGCATATGTATGTTTATCACCGAGAAATGTAAGGAGAAGTGGACTTGGGTGATTGCTTGTTCATGTAGGCATTATGCTAGGGTTGATGTTTTTTCAAGGTTACAGCACCATCACATCAGCCCGAGACCAGCATTCCTAGACACATGGCTTCTTCTCCTCGGGTCACATATCAGAGAGGTCATAGGACCTTATTTGCAGCAGCTCGACGAGTAATTTCTCCATAGCAGGTGGAAGGGGTCTCGTCATCATCTTCAGAGAAGCGAGTGTTATCTCCACACCAGGTGGAAGGGGCCTCGCTTTCTTCATCGGCACAGGCAGTACGAGAGGGCAAGCAGCCCATGATTGAGGGTGAGGCAGTTGGCGAGGCACATGATGATTTCACTGGTCGTGATGCCCGCTCTCCCCCTTCAATTTTTTATGAGATTATCAGGTAGAGAGAGGAGGAGAACCTCGTGTTGCAACAAAAGCTCCAAATGGCTCAATGGACCATCACTTATCTAGAACAACGCACCAAAGAATTAGAAGAAGAAAAAGAACTTGATGAGCTATGGAGGATCCGCAGTGATCGAACTTTGAACCGTAGGAGGCCCGGTGACCCATTGCCTGCTGATCGGGAGTCCATGCTTATCAGTGTGAATGCACATTTGGAGAGATTGTTGGAAAAGGAAAATCATGACAAAGAGCTGCTACGCAACATGAAAACACACTATTGGGCAAGATTGCATGTTTGCAAGGCTAGAATGAAAATTCTCCAACAAAAGTTGTCAGAGGCCCGGAAGAAGAAGAAAAGGACAAATCCACTCTCCATCTTGGCTGAGGCATCCCTCACTCATCATGGTACTGATCAGCCTTGATCTAGCATCAAAATCTGAAAATTTTGAGAATTTTGGAGCATTTTGCAAATTTTGGTAAAATTACAGGTTTTTCCCGTGGAATGGTCTCACCCCGGGTGAGACCATTTTGGAGGACTGCTCGGAATTTTGAAAACTTGGCATTTTTGGAAAGGGCATGCAAAGAGAAAAATTAACAATACTTGGGAGAAGCCTGATTTTGAGATTTGAGCCTCCAAAAG
>APFE030223461.1:0-26311 GCA_000404065.3 Pinus taeda | reverse complement strand
TTCGGATCCTCATAGTAAAGCATTTCACCCGACATCAAAAAGATTAACGACCTCATGCTTTAGGGGGCAACTGTTATAGACATATTTGGGCACTTCAACCCCAATCATGAAAGTCCATAAATTGAGGGCTCCTAAGTCCCTAATAGTGTTGCTTCACTGCCCAAAGGAACAAGGTCAGCTGATTACATCATCTCCCAGAAGTTCTCCACTAAAAACTGCTCATAAATGGTCAAAACTGGACCATACTGAAAACCCAGTGCAGAGGATGTGATGCATATCACCTTCCCAGTGTACAAGGTACAATGCATACTGAATTGCTCCTCTATGGGGTGCGATGGTCGGGAATGGAAAAATGGCAGGGGCAAAATGCGAGGTGGAAGATCATGGAATCTTCCAGAAGCTTCTCTCTGACACTTGCCTCCCTATTTTCGACCAGGGATGAGTAAGAGATCATCATTCTCCAAGTGGAAGTAGGAACTATCAGAGAGAGGGCATTAATCAAAACCCCAGAACATCACTCACCTCCCTATAATCATCTATATATGGATCCCTCATCCCAGAGATCCAGAGGCTGGAATTTTGTATCTTATAGAGAAGTGCTATTGGTTTTCTAGTGTACATTCATAGTGTTGGGTGATCTAAGCTTTACTTAAGGTGAATAAGGGCTTTCTAGCTGGAGGATGATGCTAGGTCAGAACATATGGTTGTAATCCTCTAGCTACTTTTCATCTTAATAAAGCTATTCAAGTTTTCCTCCATATTCTTGTGTACTTTTTTATATATGCATTTGTATGGTTAACACACATCTGGTCCTGTGTTATTTATGAATATAGATCTTTGTTCTCGATAGTAGTATGTTGCTGTGATTCCGCAGGTGCTCTTTGAAGCTGGGTAGATGAAGAAGAAGCAGTAAAGCTCTATCAGGAAGGAGAGGAAATCAAGCGCAAGACTAAGGTTGGTCTCCTTGGTTCTCCTCTTATCTATTTTCATAAAGGAAAGGGAAAATAGACTTTACTTGTTTCTTTCTAAGATAGCTACCAGTCTCAGTGGGAATAGCAGCATCTGAGTGGACACTATTCCCAATAACAATAATGTCTCCATATCTTCAATGCATGAATGATAACTCCCATCTCAACATCATGAGTGACATAGTTCTTCTCGTTCTCTTTCAACTTCCTCGACTCATAGCATAGTACCTTCCCTCCTCCATCAAGACTCCACCAAGTCCTTCCTTGAAAGCATATGTACAAACGAAAAACTCCTTATTAGGATCTATAATCTTCAAATCAGGAGCATCTGTAAGCAAATGCTTCAAGTGCTCAAAACTTGTTGCATACTCCTCAGTCGATTCAAACTTCTTCCCTTTCCTCTACAAAGATCTGATAGGGTAGACAATACTTGAGAATTTCCTGATGAACTTCTTGCAACAACCTACTAGTCCCATGAATAATCTAACCTCATCCACATGCCTACTAGTTTGCCACTCCATGAAAGCTTTAATCTTTTCTGGGTCCACTGATATCCCCTCCTTGGAAACAACATGTCCCAGTAATGAATTTGAGACTAAAAGAATTTTATCTTGTTGATCCTAGCATAAAACCAATGTGCTATTAACAATATTAACGCTTCTTCCAGGTGCTCTACATGCTATTCCTCATTCTTGGAATATATCAATATACCATCAATAAACACTATCAAAAACATGTCCAGATAAGGATGCAACACACTGCTAATCAAACACATGAAAGTTTCTGGAGCATTAGTAAGATCAAAAGGAACCAACACAATCTCATAATGTCAATACCTCGCACAAAATGCAGTCTTGTAAATGTCTTCTTCTTTGATGCACACATGATGATATCTTAATCTTAGGTCAATCTTCAAGAATATTTTTTCTCCCTTCAACTGATCAAAAAATTCATCAATCTGTGGCAATGGATACCTATTCCTAGTAGTCACCTTATTCAACTGCCCGTAATTAATGCACAAATTGAGAGTAGCATATTTCTTCTTTACAAACAATATGGGTGCACCCCAAGATGACACACGTGGCCTTATGTATCCCTTATCAAGCATCTCCTTAAGCTTCAACTTTAATTCTACGAACTCCAGAGTGCTCATCCTATAAGCTGCCTTAGATGCTGGTGTTGCTCCTGGAATCAAATCAATATAAAATTCCACCTCTCTATGAGGAGGCAAATCTAAAATCTCTGCAGGAAACACATCCTGAAACTACTGTAAAACAAGAAACCTCTTCAGGAATTCATCATCCTCAAGATCCTTCCCTTTGTCACTCGAAATATGAACTAATAAAAATACACATCCTTTCCTTCAATTGCACTTTGCCTACATAGCTGTAACTATTCTCACTGATGTAGGATTCTTCTTTCCTTGCAAAATTCTCCTTTCTTCATCATCATCTAGGCACTCAATAACCTTATCATAGTAGTCTACCTTGGTTATGTGAATTAACAATCAATCCATGCCCAAAAGCATACTATATGATCCCAAAGGAATCACATTTAGATGTGTTGATGTAGGAATTTTATTCAACTGAAATGCACAATCTCACCCAACGATGAACTCTTATCTTGGTGCCTATAACCATCTATACCAACCAAGATTCTGCATGCACTTGTTTATTCAAGCAACACTTGTCCACTAGGTTAGGACTAATATAACTATAATTATATCTAGGATCAATCAAAATGGAAACAAATTGATCATGAAGCTTACCTTTCATCTCGATAATAGATGCTTGATGATCAGCTTTCCTATTATCTACCGTTGCATAAATCCGAGGAATACTCTACCCAACATCTCCAATTTTCTGTGCCTCCTGAGCACTGTAAATTTTAGGCCTACCATCCTAGTGCGATGGGCACTCACTTTTGTGATGCTCCCCACCACAAATCCAACACCTCAAAGGATTCCTACTATTGCCCTTATTCTTCTCCTCGGGTTGAAATCCATGTCCTCTGTCAACTGCATTAAACTTCTTGTCTAATGTTATGTTATCCTTATCACCTTCATCCTGAGGTCTTCCTCACTTCTTAGCCCACTTTCGTTTAGTATTCTCATTTCCTTTCAAATCTTGATTAGACTCAGACTTGTGCTTTGACTGCTCATAACAATGCTTCAACTTCCCCATAACTTCATCCAATGACCGAGGCTCATCATAATAAATCTAATCTTAAATTTTGAAGACAATCAACTAATGAACCTTTCAAACTTTATCTTATCATCCTTAAGATAAGGCACACAACTCAATAGCTCCAGAAAATTAGTCTTGTACTCTTCATTTGTCATGGAACCCATCTTAACCTCATATAACTCCTTGACCTTCCCATCATAATATCTCCCAGACAAGTACTTATTCTTGAAGAGCATTTTAAACTCATGCCAACTAAGCTCCTCTACCCTAATTCCTCTGACACACTTCACATCTTCCCACCAGATATTTTCTTTTCCCTTGAGACTGAAGATCGCTATCTTGGATTTCTTATTCTCTAAATAATCATGAAATTCAAAGAACTTCTTCATCCCAAGTAACCATGCTTCTGCATCTTCTGATTTCTTCACATCCCCATCAAATTTAGGAGGCTTGAATTTATTGAAATCCTCTAGAAAATATTTCTTCTCACTCCTCCTATAAGGATGTTGGCGGTAATGATGATGATGTCCCTTGGTACTAGAAATAGAATAACATCCATGATTTCTAGCCTACCTGTCAGGTGTGTCCAAATATCTTCCACTCTGATTGTATCATCTTTGTCCGACCTGTATCATGATAGAGACCTACTACCATATGCCCCATTTGTCTTCTCCTCCTGTCCATGACTGATCCTCATCTTTCCTTGCTTCTGCAAATCTGAAAGGCTCTAAAGGATGACAACATTAACTTATTCTTTCTTTTTTTTTTCCTTAGATTTGGAAAGCCTTTCATGTACCTCAATCAACCTACTATTATCTTCCTTACAACTTCTAATTTCATCCTTCAAACTTCTTAGTGTATCTTCTATTTTAGTAGAGTAATCTTCTCCTTACTACTCAACTGACTTGTCCCATTCCATTGAATTTACATTAGGCCTGTAAGGGGAGCCATGTGAACTATAGTCCACCATTCTCTTGAAATATGGCAACAAGAATATTCCAATTTAATTTTTCCTTGAATTAAATTGTGAATTAAAATTGAATTTAGTCTTAACAACTACTTGGAAATAATTAATTAATTTATTTTGACTTAATTGGTTGGAGAAATCAAGTTAGAAGTCTTTCTGAAGTCATGCAAGAGTTATCCCTTAAATTAAGGAGATAAGATTGAGTTATATTTGAGTTGTAATTAGTTAACTTAGTTTACTGAGTTAAGTCCAGTTAAATTAGTTCCAAACTGTTTGAGGAACTAATAGTGAGTTAATAGTTAGTTGATGCATTAATGCACTCAACTTAGTGCTACTCCAGTTTAAGTGAAGATTCCCTCATCAAAAACTCATGCATGTCTATTCTGAGAAAGACCCAGTTGAGATTAAAGTCAAGGATAGTGTACTATCAATTGCATGTGTTTTCTCAAGGAGAAAACTCATGCATGTTGTCAAGGATTTATCCTTGAGGATTGCACAGTTTTGGAGGCATTGATCATCCACTTGGTAATAGGAGATCATCCACAAGTAATAGCGCAAGGAAATAGGAGCTTGCAGGGCAGAGAGGAAGGTTGGAGAGAAGCCAATATGTGAGCATCTGTGAGGATTGCACTGAGAGATGGCTAGTTGTGAGAGCTAAGGCTTTGTATAATTACTATGTATTTCCACCATGTATGATAATACAATAGTGTGGGGTTTTTAGCTGAGGCTTTCCCCAAAGTATTTTCATGTGTGTTGTGCCATTGATTCTTCTTCTTCTGGTTATATTGTTCAACTCGATCTTTAAGCTTCTGTAAATTGATAGTAGAAGTAGGTTATAGTATTATGCTTTGATGTATATTGCATTATCGGATTAACATACACAGATTTTCTAAATGGTATCAGAGCTAGATTTGTATAAATTTTCTACATGGTATCGAAGCTGTGAACAGTTTACTGAGAAGAGAATTTTAAGTTTGAAGTTTAGGGTTGCAGGTGCAAATCGAATTCATATCATACTTCAAGGTTGGCCAATGGTGTTCTATGGCTTGAGACTTAAGTATTCCTTCGAAGGTAGCTCTAATTACATAGCATGGAAAGATAGAATGGAGGTTGTATTAGAAGACAATGGCTTGAAGGAATTCATTGATCAAGAAATCCCAAAGCCATCTGCAACTAATGCACAAGAGTTCGGCAAGTGGAAGAAGTGTGTGGCAAAGGCGAGGCGGATCATCCTTGAGGGAGTTTGAGACCATATTGTCTCGAGTCTCCATGGGAAGGATACTCAATTTTCAATGTGGAAGACATTGAAGGACCTCTACCAGAACAATAGCGACCAAAGGAAATTGGTGCTCAAGGATAAGATTTGAAGAATCAAGATGGAGAAAGGCGATACTATTTCCACATATCTGAACAAGCTCACCACCTGCAGAGATGAGCTTGGCAGTGTGGGAATAACTACTGTCGATGATGATATGGTGAGACTCACTCTCCCTAGCCTTCCAAAGAGTTGGAATAGCTACCAGGACTCTATGAATGGAAGGGAGAAACTATCGGATTGGGAACGACTACGGTCAGATCTTATGTAGTAGGAGATCAGGAGGAGCACACGAGATGGTTCTTCATCCAAGAATGATGATGAAGAAAATCTGGCCTTAGCAAGTAAGGTAAGGAAAGGGAAGGGGAAGGCTTCCCATTTCAAATCGGATTCTTCTCATGGAGGGAAGAAGTGTGACATGTCTAAAGTAAGATGCTTTAATTGTCACAAGATGGGACATTATGCGACTAATTGCCCATCGAAGAAGTCCAAGAAAGAATCCTCGGAAGGATCGGAAGGTGAGGCATTAGCCTCTTAGTTTGAAATGGACTTTTCCCTCATCGCATGGATGGTGTCATCGATGATGGTTTGTGTCTAATATGTTGATAGTGGAGCCTCATTCCACATGACCAACGATAAAAATTTATTCAGTGCCTTGGAGGAGAAAGACCTCAAGATGCGCATAGAGATGGGTGACGACAGAAAGTATAGTGTTTCAGGAGTGGGCACGGTTGCTTTCTAGAGGGAGCATGGAGCTCCTCTCACCTTGACATATGTGATGTATGTGCCTGGACTGAAGAAGAACTTGGTATCGGTCACGATGTTGGAGGACAAAGGCTACAATGTTGTCTTCAGTAAAGGAAAGGCATTCCTAAGACACATAGCCATGGGTCATACCAAGTAGATAGGGATTCGAGTGAAGAATCTCTATAAACTAGAGGTAGATGATTGTGCAGTATTGAGTATGAAAGAAAAATTGGTGCAAAGCCAAGACATTGGCGAGTTGTGGCACAGGTGGTTGGGCCATTTGCATCATGGGGCTTTGAAGATAATGCAAAGGTATTATGTGATTTTAATTGATGACTATTCTCGTAAATGCTGGATTTATTTCATGGAGAAGAAGGATCAAACTTTCACAAAGTTTTGGGATTTCAAAGCTTTGGTAGAGAAAGAGTCAGGGAAGAAGATCAAGGCCTTGAGAAGTGACAACAGTGGAGAATATGTCTCTCAAAATTTTAAGGAATTATGTGTAGCGGAAGGAATTAAATGAGAGTTGACGGCACCTCATAACCCACAGTACAATGGGGTGGTCGAGAGGAAGAACAGAAATATTGTAGGGGAAGCACGATAAATGTTGCATGACCAAGGCCTACCACTTCATTTATGGGTTAAGGCATGCAACACATCAGTGTATTTTCATAATAGAACCCCACATCGCATACTTGGGATGAAGACACCAGAGGAAGCTTTATCCAGTAAGAGACCAAATGTGGGTCACTTCAGGATCTTTGGCTCATCGGTATATTGCCATGTGACAAAGGATGCACAGAAGAAGCTTGAGCTGACAGTAGAGTTGGGGATATTTGTGTGGTACACTGATACACCTCACAACTATTGGGTGTACTTTCCTATCAGTCAGAGGATAGTGGTTTGCAGAGATCTCAAGTTTGATGAGCAGAAGGCCATGTGAGTTTCCCTTGAGAGAGAGCTCCAAATACAGGTTGTGGGGGAACTATTGGTTCCTAAGGAGGAGGAGCCTCAGACTAATGCGGAGTAGCCACATGTAGAGGTTCCAAGAGTGGAGACATCCACTCAAGCATAGTCTTCCAGAGATGGAGGAAAGCCCACAAGAGAAGCTGATAGATTATTGGAGGATGCAAGAGAGAATGTTTGAGCACCATCTTCTTAGCGCAGATAGAGGAGGTAACCCGAGAGGTGGACTTGATACATGGCCCTTGTTGGGGAATGTGTTGAGAGTGAGCCATCTTCCTTTGAGGAAGCAATGCATCAGCTGATTTGGGTTGATGCTATGGTGGAGGAGTATGACTCCATATTTCGTAACAATGTTTGGGATGTGGTTCCAAGACAGGAGAACAAGTCAGTTGTGAGTTCCCGTTGGCTTTACAAGCTAAAGCAAGTTGCTAATGGTAGTGTGGAGAAGAATAAGGCAAGAATTTTTGCCCGTGGCTTTTCACAAGTTGAGAGGATCATGTTGTTGTAGTATATTTCGACAAAGGAGAAAGATGATGACATTTTGACAAAGGCATTGTCAAAGTGTAAATTCGAGTTCCATAGAGACAGGATTGAGGTGGAAAATAATCCCTTTCTTGTTGAGAGGGAGTGTTGAAATATGGTAACAAAAATATTCCAATTTAATTTTTCCTTGAATTAAATTGTGAACAAAAATCGAATTTAGTCTTAACAACTACTTGGAAATAATTAATTAATTTATTTTTAATTAATTAGTTGGAGAAATTCAAGTTAGAAGTCTTTCTGAAGTCATGCAAGAGTTATCCCTTAAATTAAGGAGATAATATTGAGTTTATATTTGAGTTGTAATTAGTTAACTCAGTTTACTGAGTTAAGTCCAGTTAAATTAGTTCCAAACTATTTGAGGAACTAATAGTCAATTGATGCATTAATGCACTCAACTAGTGCTACTCTAGTTAACTGAAGATTCCCTCATCAGAAACTCATGCATGTCTACTCTAAGAAAGACCCAGTTGTGATTAAAGTCAAGGATAGTGTACTATCAGTTGCATGTGTTTTCTCAAGGAGAAAACTCATGCATGCTGTCAAGGATTTATCCTTGAGGATTGCACAGTTTTGGAGGCATTGATCATCCACTTGGTAATAGGAGATCATCCATAAGGAATAGTGCAAGGAAATAGGAGGTTGGAGGGTAGAGAGGAAGGCTGGAGAGAAGCCAAGATTTCCTGTGTGCATTTGTGAGGATTGTACTGAGAGTTGGCTAGCTGTGAGAGCTAAGGCTTTGTATAATTCTTATGTATTTCCACCATGTATGATAATACAATAGTGTGGGGTTTTAGGCTGAGGCATTCCCCAAAGTACTTTCATGTGTATTGTGCCATTGATTCTTCTTCTTCTGGTTATATTGTTCAGCGTCATCTTTAAGCTTCCGCAAATTGATATTAGAAGTAGGTTATAGTATTCTGCTTTGATTTATATTGCATTATCGGGCTAACCTACACAGATTTTCTACACATTCTGCTCTTCATCTCTGATCTTTTATCTCCTTCAAACATGTCATGTTAGAGAAATCAAATATAGACATAATCAAAATCATACCTTAGTGTGTTTCATGAAAGGTTATCTCATTTGCACAACCAATCCATATTAGCACAACACACACACACACACACATACACACATACATACATAATGACATCGACATATGAACATCATAGATAAATATCATAATAAGAAGTAACCTACGTGCATGCATGATGAACACATAAAAAACTAACAGGCATGGATAACTAATGCATTTTATCCCATCCAGTCCAAGTGTTTGAACTCAGAAGCTCTCATATGAATATGTAAACACCTCCTCCCACATTTATGCACTTTTACAAACTATTCAGGGTAAACATGAGCTAAGTGTCACTATGATATGACCCAACCTCCAAGTTCTAGTTATGGAAATGGGGTTGACTAACCAACAACTTACATCCATCCCTAAGGGACTACAGATCACTCAGGAGTCTGCAAACCACCCGAGGTGATCAATCCTTGAGTTGGAACTCTTTTTCACTAGGTTCACCTCCCAAATGCACCCTTGAAACATTGTGCATGTAGTTATGAGGCTCTAACCGCACCAATAAGCCTTCTTTCATGCGATTATGACCCAAATTACTCAGCTCAATGCATGTAGTTGCAAGATCTATGCCACTTTTTCAAGATAGCCTTAAGACCACTTCCTAGAACTTATTAAAACTTTCTAGAATCATAAGTAAGGTGATGACGAGGCTAACCATTCAAAACTTGAACAAGATCTTGATCAGAACATGCCTAGTACATGATATCCATTTCGTCAAACATATGGTAAACATGTAAGCTACAAGTCATGAATGCATATTTGATCATAAAATTTTAAATTTCATTGGAGAAACCCCAAGAAGGCTCAATTCCCTCTCAAGCTAACTGCAACAACACTTGTTGGCCTATGCATTCATTAACCATCCAATAACTTATCAAATCATGAACGAGATCCATAGCTAGACTACATCATAAAACCATGCATATAACCAACATATAACTAGAATATAAACTACGTGTTGTAGTGGCTACAACCACCCTAAAAAATTTTGGCTTGCATGCAAATTTTGGAGCCTACCTTGGATCCTATGATCGATCGTTCCTTGGTCACTTGTTGGTAAGCTAATGATCTCAAGCTCCCCTCCTTGATCGTAAAAGTTGTTCATGTTCTCATCTCTATGTAGCATGTGTCATCTTTGGGCATGCAAAGGGAATCTTGTTTTGCTTCAAGGGAAATCTAGTGCATATGATTTGTTTTCATTACATATACATGTTTCACTCTCACTTCACGCACTCTTTTCGTGAAGGTTTTTGCACCAATTAGAGTATGTTTTATAAATTCTAGATGGTATACATTGTATCACTAAGTGTTCGTGTGTGATCATAGTCGAGTCCTATCACTGCTTACATATGTTCCCTGATCTCACACTCAGCCAATTTCCCAAGTAACCTAGCCTCAACCAACTTCCCAGAACTACGCACTTTGCTTCTGTGACCCTCAAGATTTTTCCCTTGCATGTTGGAACTATGCAGTGCGCAGAGACCCCAGCCTCCCTTGGCATCGAAAACTATGTAGTGTTTTCCTCTAATGTCCTTCCCCCAGGTGAAACCCACTATCATAAGAAATTGTGCAGTATTGTCCCTCGGCTGCTCAGTGTTCTTTGCAACCTGAAACTACGCAGATGTGTTCTCCCGGAACCCATCTCGTAGTAGTGCCTTGCATCGAGAAACTGCGCAGTATTTCCTCTCAGCTACCCAGGCTGCATTACATTCAAAAACTATGCAAATGTTTCCTCTCAGGATCCCATCTTGCAACAATTTCATGTGCCTCAAAAGTGTGCAGTGTTTTCCAAGTTGTCATGTCTGTCTTGCATGCAACAACTATGCATATGGGCCTCCTAGGGCCTCATTCCATTAGAAATCACTGCCTGTCGAAACTGCATTGATCTATCTTTCAGTGACTACAGGAAAATGTGACATGCTAAGATCACTCCCAAGGATTTGAGCAGAAGGACTAAGAGACTAAGTGATGGAAAAAGATCAGGACCACATGCAAACTCTGTCAGATGCATGACCATCTTGAGGGTAAGTATGATAAGTAAAGAACACCTTTTGAAGAACATCTCTTAGTGTAGTTTGCAAGATTTCTTGTCATTATCATATCATCCTATCTTCAATAACATGCATGTGTGCAAAAACAAAAGTCACTTCATGCATTTCCTTTACATGTCTTGCTTCATTTTCACTTGTTTGACCAACTATCGTCTTTGGAATGTTGATTGCTATGTCATGCTTGCAACCTTATTCTGGTGATATCGAAGGTTAGTCTTTGTGTGCATGAGTTATTTCAAATATGTAAACACCCGTCACACTCACACACAATGTTGTAAGCATTGTTGCGCAAGTGTTGTCACGATCATCCAAAGGTCCATCCCAAGTGTCGCACTTGTTGCTTTCACCATTAGACAATCCCGCATAGGGTCATGATTTTCCATGTTTGGCTTGTTGGTTTGAGGTTTCTTGTCGTCGAGTCATGCTAAGTGTGTGTTTACAAGGTCAGGTATGCATGAATCCACTTTCTCCCACACTTAGCCATTTTTCCCAAAATATCTGTCAACCGGGCAACCTCCTTCAACTGGACCCTGACTGACCTTCCTTGTGCAATATTGGCTCTAAGAAACTCTGTTGCTGCCTAGAACTGTGCAAAAATTGTCTCCCAACTTGATCCAAGCTGCACTTCCTGCATCATTAGTTATCAAGCCTCCTTCTGGTCTGTCGGAGATCTGCATTGTACCGAGACCCTGAGTTGCACTGTTCCCCAAACCTTTAGAGACATGCTTAGCTGAACCCTAGACTGCCTGCCTTGCATTGTCTTCAAAATTTGTGTAGTCATGTATGTCAGGTCTCCACTACCCCGCTTTGCATTGAATATGGAAATTGTGAAATCATGACCTGTTGTCCCCCGATTGGCTTACTTTGCACTGCCTCCAGAAATTGCGCAGTCTTGACAAGTAGTTCCCTTCTGGTGCGCTCCACATTGTCCTTGGAAACTGCGCAAATTTTCCTGCTAGTCCACCAGAAGATTTGCCTTGCCTTGCCTTGCTCTAGAAAGCTGTGTAGCTTTTCCTGCTAGTCTCCCAGTAGCTCTGTCTTGCCTTGCCCTATAAAATGCGCAAATTTGATCAGCATTCCTTAACATCTTTGATTGGCCTTGCTTTGGAAAACCACATAGTTTTTCTTGTCGGTCTCCCGACTATCTTGTCAGGCTCTCCCTCCAAAATTTGTGCAGTAATCTCTCTCAGTGTCCTAGCTTGCAACTGTCACTGGTGCCCGTCATTGCGCTATTTTGCCTCCTATTAGGGTCCTATAATTTATAGTATCTCAAGGTGATTTAGTATTTTATCTCAAAAACCTCATATTGTAAATAATTGTCAATCTACAAATAATTTCCAAAAGAAAATAGAATAAAAATAAAAAGAGGGTATAAACGAAAAAAAGGAAAACAAAAAAAACTGAAAAAATAATAAAAGATAGAACCCCATCAAAGAAAGAAAAATAAAAAGAAAATAATATTGAAAGTGTTGCAAATTTAAATGCCATTATTGCTAGATAGTTTTCTTCATGATTGATAAATAAAGCTTGTGTGCATCTTGTTTAAAATGCCACAATGACTAGTTATTTGTTTAATCATACAATATAATCATGGTTAAACATGTTTGAATTTCTATAAATTAGATTAGAAAACAAATATTTGCCAAACAGTTTAATCTTGGTAAATCAATAGTTAGGTAGAAAATGGCATTGTTTCAACTGTTTAATTTGAACCAATAAGAGAGATAAGTCATAGGATTTAAGTAGTTTTTGTTTTTCCATAAAAGAAAATAATTGTGGGTTTTCTACTCTAAATGAACCAGGCCTTTAGAAAAATAAAAATGTTAGCTTAGTTAAAGGGTAGGTATAAATAGTGTAGTTTCCAGAATATTTATGTTGTCGTTTATTCTAAGTCTTAATGACATTGTAAAATAAAATGGCATAGAGAGATAATGTAAATTCATGAAATTTTTCTATTCAAGGTATTATCCTAAGTTTCAAGCATTATCGAAGAGGTGCATATGGACAAAAATATGTTTTTTCATTTATGGTTAAAAGGGTTGTAATCAAAAGCATCGGGATTCTCCACTCTTTAGGATTGACGACACCCATTTCTTTTTGGCCCCGTCTGAAAATGCAGTATTCTCCACTAGGCCCCATCACTACGTGGCTTCCTCTTTGTGTTTCGCACCCCCCAATCTATACCACATACTGCCTCCTACCCCCTTTTGAAAACTGTTTCCCCCCCTCATCCCTTTCTCGTGTCCCTACCTAACACCTATGCCACTCTTGTCGTGCCACGTCTCCTTACCATTGTTCAATTAAATGTATTCCCAACAAATTACATTGAACATTCAATTTTTCCTTCCCGGGTAACTGTTCGACTTCAACAATCCCGCGCCAACCTCCAATGGAACTTGCCAATCCTTCCTTTAAAAACCTGAACCATCTTCATTGTCCCTTTCACTTGACTATTCTTTATAATATCCAGGTTTTCTCCAAAAAGTGACCAGTTTCAAAAGATTTGCTGAAGAAAATGAAATTGTCAGTGTTCTATCCCTCCTCCCCTGACGGCTCACAACTTGAAATTTATTCACAGTAAGCTTTTCATTCCATCACCATTAATAGTTCACTAATCTAATTATGCCTCCAAAAAGCAAGAACCAGGAGAACCCTATGAATCCATTAATCCCTCCATCTATAGAATTCGACCATATTCCATTAGATGGTAAGGATCACAAGATCAGTGAGACAAAGTGCAACTATGAATTTTTTGCAACTTTATTGCTGGTTGGAGGATAAACATGTTGATAAAACAAATGAAATTGGACTCTGGGAGTCTAATATTCCTCACTATATTTTCCCTCTGACCTTCCATGCCCTTAATTTCACCAGGAAATGCCAAGCTTCCTATGTTCCTAGCCAAAGAGCCATTATAACCCCATCTGGTGAGATCCTTTTTTCAATATCTGCCCAATCTATAAACTAGATGATGCTAGCTCCCCCTTATGGAAAACAATGCCCCATTTTCCTTAGAATCCTTTACCGAACTTTATCAGAAGCTTGATTTTGCTAGAAGAGCCAAGATTTTTTATATCTTCTTACCAGAAAATTCCCAATTGCCAAAGAAGAATCCTCCATATTGCTCCTCAATCTTCCCGGATCAAGCTAAACATATTCATAACCATAATTTCATACATTCTGGGTTATTATTCTAATTAGTGGGTAGATTAACCCATTCTAGACTTCCTTTCCATCTTTTCCACAGATAGCAAACCATTTATTTTGTTTAATTTCAGTCAATTCCTGGCTGATAACATCCATGAGCAATTTCTTAAATTTCCAATAGAACAAGTGTTTAAGTACACTTCAATTTTAGTTTATATGTTTCTATATTATCAAGTAGACATGTTCAACTTTTCTATGCAGGAGCTAGATGAAGAGGGAAACCAGTAGTCTGTAATATTTTGGACTTCTTTAGTGATGAAAGAACAACAAGAATTATCCTATAAACAGTTCATTGAAGAGCTTGTTCACCTAGCTATGAGTATCCTAAGCATCTCAACAGAACCTAGAATTAGTGAAGACATCAAAAGGATTCTACATTTGATAAATCAAGCTAGAGCCGTAGACTGGTATTTATACCAAAATTACACTGAAATTGGATTTTATGGATGTGAGTTAGAACCATACAAGCTCCCAAAACCTCCCCATGAGGATTTTTTCCCTTGAATATATCAGACAAATGCTAAATTCAGATGATATTCACTTTGTGGTGGCAAAGAAGAAGTACCAATTTTGGATAAAGACACAAGTGGGCCCTTTCATATGCAACACCAGGTCAGTAGGAGAAGAAGTAGATAAAATCCTTAAAGAGATGCAATTCAACCTGAGTTTCACATGGTCTTATGACCCTTGAGGTATCATTTCTAAGCTGAGAGTATAAAACAAAACTACTCCATATATCCATACCCTAAGGCCTGAGATAGAGAGATATGCAAACCAGTTAGTATGGGCAGAGAATACATTATAGGAAGCTAAAGATAAACTGTTTTCTACTTCAAGTTTACAGGCTCCCATTCCTCAAGAGAAAACAAGTAAAAGGAAGAGAGAGGAGGGATCATCATCAACAATAGGTAGTGAGCCCATGGAGTTCAAAATTAGTTACAAGAAAGCAACTAAGATGACTTCTAGGACAGATGTACAAAAGGAGGCAGAAGATCAACCTTCCATCATAATTGGAGAAAAACCATCTACAAGCAACAAGTTTGTTACATCTCCTACTAAACCTTCACTATCACAAGGTCAAAAGATACAGAGCTAGTTTTACAGAATATCCAAGAAGAAAAGGAAAAAAGTGTTTTTGACAAGTATCAGGAGATCAAACTTAAGAATGAAATTCTTAAGAACAACACCTACACTCATTTTTGGAAGCAGACTTCCAGTTCAAAGAGAAAAATTTTGTCAGTTTTTGATACAGAACAAGGAAAGATGTATATGGCTTTCCTTGAGGCCCAAATTCCACATCCTAAGACAGCCACAGATTACAAGAGCACAATGTTTGAATTCAACACCAAAGATATCCATCCCATTGATCAAATGGAGGTGCATAAATAGAATGGTGAGATGATTTCCTCTACCTTAACTAATAGGGTCAAATATTTGGAAGATTTGGTAGTCAAGATAGGATATGATCCTAAAGATATAAATGTTGCAGAGGAGATCACCAAGAAGAAAAATATTGACATTAAAACATTGAGAGAGTAGTTGAAACTATTAGCCTTAGAGGATCCCTTCACTAAAGATATTGAAGAAAATGACACACAGACGATTGACATGATGAAGTTAATCATAGAGAAGAATGTTCAGATTAGACATATGGAGGTAGAAATGGAGAAAATGATCAAAGATAAAGAACATAGTCAAAGAGTTTCCATAGTCCCCTTGGATGCTATACCCATCATTGAAATCCCAACTACAGGAACAACAACCGCAACAACCTCTTCAACTCAAGCAAGTGTTGAACAGGTGACAAAGACACTGGAAAATATGTCAATCTAGTCAAAAGAAATTAACAAGTTGCAAGAATAGAAAGCTAAACCTGAAGCTTCTCATTTGGTTGAAGTACATAAGTCACAAATCCTGCTAGAGGGATTACAAAGGGTGGAGAAGGATACAACAATTGGTCAAACCTTGGCCCAAGCCAAGGAATCCATTTGGATGGATGTTTTGAACTCCATGAATGAGATTTGGCCATGCATCCAAATCATTTTTGAACAGAAGGAATTGATATAAAAGGCCACTAAAACCATTATTGAAGTAAGGGAGAAGCTAGGAGACATGCCTACAAAAGCTTCCAGGATCATCAAATTCCTAAATTCAAAGAATAAGTATGAACTTGAAGAGTTAGGAATTAGTAACAGGATTGCCACCATCTTGGAAGTCAAGAAGGTTTTGACTAAAAGAAATCTCATTAATCAATTAGAGGAGAATTATGAAACACTGGAGTTGGGAGTGAACATATTTTTCAACAATATTGAAGCATTAAATAAAAAAGGATTTCCCAACATATATTTGATTAATGACAAACTGATTACTCAAGAAGATTATGTTATAAAGATGAAGGAAGTGGCTAGAAGCAGTATTAAATTCAGTGGTATAAAAGGCAGCATGACAACTAGAGAATTCTTAGAGACAATGGAAATTGAATTCTTTATCCAGCATGACGTAAAACATATCTTCATAGTAAAGCCAACATCTGCAAAGTATACTGAGGCTGATCAGATTTACCAAAGGGTAATCAAGTTAACCATTCCAGATGAAAAAAGGTGGGAGAAACTATGTGATCTATTGGACTAAAAAGAAACTCGAGTGCAGTGGGAATATAATCTAGCTCATCAAAGAGCGTGGCACAGTTATAGGTTGATTTAGCAACCGTATCAGCCAAAACAGAACCACCTCTTCATGCAGTTGTCCACCTTGCCTATGATTCTGCAAAAAATTGATTTTATTGTTTAGGATAATGCTAATAATACACTGTTAGTTGAGACAACAATTTCGTAAATCATTTTGTAATTATTTTTATAAATACTTCGTTGTTTGAATTATTACAGGTTGATTGTTGATGTAATTTTCTTTGCAAATTGTAATTTTCTAGTTGTTGGAAGCATCAATAATACAAGGAAATTCTTCATAGGATTCATGTGGTGTATGAGTTGGTGATGTTTTTCTTCTGTTCATATGTTTAATCGTTGTCTCTTTTTGCTATCATTTCTGAAAAGCTTAATTACATAACAAAAACTGTGATGAATAGGATATGTTATACAAAACACCCTATTTTTGTTGTTAGTAATTTATATGTTTTTTTGCTGAAGTCAAATTAAGGAATTCTTAATTTCTCCTTATTTTCTACTGAATCTTACATTTCTTCTTTCTCATAATTCATTTAAAATTATGAGAGATCCAACTAGTGAAACCTAGCTTTCCCTCTGAATCTCCTTCAAATTTTGATGAAGATCTAGTTAATCTTTAGATTCCATAGCCCAATGGAATTATAACAATTTAATCAACCAAACAATTGAATAAAAAACAATCAGTACAGTAATCACTAGCCTAAAATTCACATCAAACATAGCTAAATTTTACAGAGAGATCCCTCTCTGAAGCTGGTAGGGCTAGTTCCCAGCTTCCAAAGTGGTTTTGATGTTGTCCTATGTGTTTACTCCCTCAACTTGAAAAATATAGAACGACAACATAGTGGCGACCATATTGGGGAAAAATACTCTTTAAATTAAAAGTAATTATTCCCTGGTAGTCAATCGGTATTTCAATAAATCAAAAATGTTATATCACATTGGAATACATGATCTGAGGTTGTAATATTTGTATATCTTTGAGTGTATTATTAATTTTAATTTTATTAGCTATGTGATGAGTTTTCAATAGACCTAGCTCCTAAAAGAGTTTTCACTAGAGTACACCCAGATCCCAACCCTGTTGAATTTTTAGATAATCCAGAGAAATTAGTGAGAAAGAGAAGTCTTATGGAGATCCAGGGTAGTAATAGTCCTTTGTCTAGGTTCAACTCTCTTCCTGAGAATAGCCCTTTGTCTAGGTCTAACTCTCTTCTTGAGAAGTTTGAAACTATTCAAGACATAAAGTTTGATTTGCCATTCCAGCATAGTTTGTTTAGGAAAAAACTTGAGACCTTTGTAGATCATATTTTCATTGATGAAGATATACTACAACCATATATACCCCAAACTCAGCCTCCTGAATTAGATCCTGATCAATAACAACTACAACAATTTGATAAATTACAGGGTCTAGTCTCAGTTTTGGACTAAGCGATTAAAGAAGCTTATATTCAACAATATGTTGAATTTTAAGCTTTAACAATTGCAACAGCTTCTTTGTCCACCCAATCTTCCCATTCTATTAATCTACAACCCCCTAATCCTACTCATTCTATAGTCTCTACTTTTTCACCCATAACAACTCAGACTGTTGTTCATACTGTTGTAGCTTATATTGCATTTTTAGCTTTATTTATCAGTTATATCACTATTGGGGGTTCAACCTCAATGAAACTCCTTTATATTCTTTACTCCCTGCAAAGTCTAAAAGAAATGAAGCATTTTGTTTATTATATATCGGAATCGCTAAAAGAACAAGTATAAAAGAATCGGCCCTGGTATAGCCAAGGATCAAAACAAATCGCAATACAAGAAGTTATATGGAGCCGGACCCGATATTATATATATATATATATATTATATATATATATATATATATATATATTATATATATTATATATCTGTGTGTGTGTGTGTTAGCGATGCGGTTAAATTGCAATCGCAAATCACAGTGGGCAACTACATAACATAGCACCTCAGCTTTGGCTGATTGTGATTCACGATCGCGGGACCCGAAACATATATATATTATGTTGTAAAGTTTCGGCAGGTCCACTGTATAGTAAAGTCTTTCATATACATGCATATGGGTTCCACCAATTGCGATAAGCGATGGTGGACCGGACCCGAAAAATAGATATTTCGCTTCACATTTTTAGCGGGTCCATCATATCGCAGAGCACCTTTATGTATATGTATATGGTCCCGCCAATTGCGATCAACGATGGTAAAGCCGGACCCGAAAATATATGCATTGTGTTTAAAAGTCTCGGCGCATCTGTGATATTGCATATCGTTAAGTTTTGTATTGATATATCATTTGAAAGGGCCGATTTCGATTTGTGATGGGAAGTCAATGGAGCGCTGAAAAGGCGAAATCTGATGGGTTTATGCAACAGATTTAACTCTTTTTGAGTTCTGCAGTAAACCAAAGGTTTGCGTTAATTTCATTGCATAAAGGGAAAATTAGTGCTAAAGCCAAGTCCGAAGAAAAGGTGATTGGCTGGAATTCATTGTGCTTCCGCAAATCAGATCATTGACATATATATATGTGGACCCCTTTCAAAACTTTTGGCGCAGTTTACAAATTTTCTGAGTTTTAATATTGTATATGTAATAAGGTTGAATAATTTCAAAGAGAAAATAGTTGTATAACTGTTATAAAGTGGTTTATTAGTTGTTTCGAGAAATCAGTTTCCAAAACTGATTGGACAGTTAATCAGAGAGGGAAGAGATGAAAGCTCGAAAAGGGAATTGTAAAGGGTTGTTGTTCAAATTTTGGAGAACCCGGAGACAATGCCATTGTATTCATGATATAATTGTTGATTAATGAAGAATCAGAAGTTTCCGGCATTTGTTGGGTATGATTTTGTGACTTCTCTATTTTGTGCCATCTTAGGTTTTCTTCCTTCAAGTATGGTAATGAAGTTGCAGGTCTTTACTTGCTTAGGTAGATAAAGTTAAAGTTCCTTAAAAGAGCACTCCTATACTTGAAATTTTCACCTTTCTTTCTAGGTTACAGATAGTAGTTTCTGTGCAAGGAAACATATTATCTTTAACTTCTCCAAGAGTCATAGATAGTAGGTTCCGTGTTAAAAAACATATTTCCCATGATTCAGTTCTCACCTTCATAATTCTTCTAAGTTACAGATAGTAGTTTCTGTGTAAGGCAGCATACTATTTTTAACTTCTTCAAGCTTTCTTCATTTATCATTCATATTCAGCTATCAAGTGGCATTCTGATATTTCCTTGTCACCAAAGTATTGAGAGTAAAAAACCAAGTCTCCAGGTCCTTCATTTGAGAACACAACATATATCTAAGTGAAAAATAACTGACAGTAAATAATATTTATTAATGTCTTAAGCACAATTTCTTTACAGCCAGGAAATTGGTTTCTTAAGGTACAACATTAATTGGCATTGTTGCCGGCGAGAAAAGTCAAGAACATTTTTCCCTGGGTTTTCAATATTTTCCTCTGGTTGTTTAGTGAGGAGGAAATGTTTGGCTATTTTGAATAAAATCAATTGAATAAGAGCACTTTTCCTTGGGTTTATTAAGTTTGAAGCTAATTCTTGAGAATGACAAGTTTTAGCAGCTGGTTGTACATTCACATCTATGATTTTCACTTACGACATTGATTGGCAACTCCACTGTACTTTGAAGTTTTCTTTCTTGGGTTTTAATGGCTCTCCCTGCATTCTTAGTCCATAAATTTGATCCATTTGATTTTACTGGCATCACTGGCTATCGTCATGATACGCTTACGTTTTATGTCTCGAATGAGTATCTTCCAAAATTAAGTAGAAAGGAATATGAAGATCCAACTCATCACCTCTAAGAGTTTCATGAATGCATGGAGCAGCAGGGCATCATTCATGAATATGTGAAGATGAAGTTGTTTTTGTTTTATTTGGACCTATAAGTTAGGGTTTGGTTCAGGTCTTTGCCTCATTCAAGCATTTCGTCTTTGAAAGATTTCCATTCAGTATTCAATTCTTATTGTATAACTTATTATCCTCACAAGTTTCTTTTTAAAAGTTGTTGTGAATATTATGATGATAAAGAAACTTTAAAGGCTCAAGATAATCTTGTTGATGAAACTAATGATTTTGTTGATAACATATCAAGCGTTCAGAAAGGTTATAGTCAGAATAATTAGATCCAAATAAATGCATTAGAGATAGAAGCAAATTTGGTGGCAGCAGGAAAAGCACCAGAGACACAACCTATCCAATACAAGGGAAAGGCAAAGATGGAATCCTCTCAAAGTCAAATATTGGAGGATATGTGTAATGTAATTATAACTTTTTCGGATAAGTTGAATAAGTTAGAGTTAGAAAATAAGAATTCTCAGAGACCTACGTTATATGCAGTAGATGAAGATGAACTTGGTATCGAAGGAGAAGAGTATGAATATGATGAAACAGATGCCATTCATGATGAAAATAAAATTGATGAATATTGGGAGCAATTCTCTGATTTTATCCAGACTAAACTACATAAGAAATATGACTTGAGATTGAGGAAAAGATAAAAAACTCAAGAAAATAAAAGTGAGAAGAAAGTTTCAACTTCCTCACTAAAGGTGACTCCACAAGAATCTCAACCTACAAAACAAGTGAATAAAGGAAATCAAGAGGGTATTCATAAGGAGGAAAATTCAAACATGCATCAATAATTTCTGCTCAATAGTCGAGAAGAGGAAGAAATAATTAAGTTGAAAATAAATCCCCAGAGTTCCTACTTTGTTAAATTTAATGATTCTCCTATCTATAATGAAAATGGTTTAAATGGGGAATAGGACGAAGCTCTTCAAGTTCATCAGTTAGGTGTTGAACATACAGGGAGAAATCAGCAAGTGGAATATGTTGGACAACAATATATTGAGCCATCTATCATAGCAAAAGAGGCTATCTTATGTGAAAAGAAAGTTGATAAAGAGATTGTAAATCATTGCATTGAAGAACATAATGATGCCCATGGATCAGAGGTGTTATAGACATTTTTGGGCACTTCAACCCCAATCACAAATGTCCATAAACTGAGGGCTCTTAGGTCCCTAAAAGGGTTGCTTTACTGCCTAAAGGAACAAGGTCAACTGATTACATCATCTCCCAGAAGTTCTCCACTGAAAACTACTCATAAATGGTCAAACCTGGACCATACTGAAAGCTCCATGCAGAGGGTGTGATGCATATCACCTTCCCCATGTACAGGGTGCGATGCATACTATTTTTCTCCTCTGTAGGGTGCAATGGTCGGGGATGGACAAATGGCAGGGACCAAAATGAGAGGTGGAAGATCATGGAATCTTCCAGAAGCTTCCCCTCTGACACTTGCCACTCCATTTTCGACCAGGGATGAGTAAGAGATCTTCATTCTCCAAGTGGAAGCAGAAACTATCAAAGAGAGGACACTAATCAAGATCCCAAAAGATGACTCACCTCTCTGTAATCATCTATATATTGGATCCCTCATCACAAAGATTCCGGAGGCTGGAATTTTTGTAATCTATAGAGAAGTGTTGTCAGTATTCTTGTTGTACATTCATAGTGTTCGGTGATTTTGCTTTTTTGAGGTGAAGAAGGGTCTTAGCTGGAGGATGATGTTGGGGTCAGAGCTGCTCATGGTTGTAATCCTCTTGCTACTTTTATCTGAATAAAGCTATTCTTGTTTCCTTCCATATCCTGGTGTACTTGTTTATATATGATTGTATATGGTTAGTGTACATCTGATCCTACATTATTTGTGAATTTAGATCCTTATTTCTTGCATAGTAGTATGTTGTTGTGATTCTACAGGTCCTTTTGAAGCTGAGCAGACAAAGTGCAAGCAGCAAAACTCTATCAAGAAGGAGAGGGAATCGAGCGCAAGACTCAGGTTGACCCTCTTGGTTCTCCTCTCATCTATTTTCATAAAAGGAAGCAACAATAGACTTTGATTGTTTATTTCTAAGATAGCCACACATATTAGTGGGAATAGCAACATCCGAGTGGACACTATTCCCGTATAACAAAATGGCGACTCCGCTGGGGAGCGACTAGATTACTTAGCTTATCTATCGTTGTTTATTTTATAAACATACAGACAGATCCTGAAGTCAAGCCAGCTAGCCTTCGAACTGCATTTGTCATACAAATGCAAAGTAGATCAATGTTGCCTCAGTCAATCTCCGGGTTTTTGTTTATAAATTAAACAATAGATCTGCAAGCAATCTAATTGCCCTAAGTAGTGGCTTTAGTAACCTCTTAAAGCACCCATGTGTTTTTACATACATTAATCTGTACTTATTCAGCTTAAACACTTGAACTAAACTGCAAACTGTGAGTGAAGTCTCATTCAGAGTCTCGCATTGTAACCATCGCACCCTGCCTTCAAGGCAGCCTATATGCATCGCACTTCCCGAATGGAGTAACTGCGCTGCATACTGAGTTCACTGTGTAATAGGTGCGATGGTCAGGGAGGACTGATTTTACCCTCCGACTGTGGATTTTTCTCACTATTTTCAGTCTTATTCAAGAGTTTTTGCTGTCTGTAATCAGTGTGCTTCTATGAATACCCCCTTCTCTAGCATTATTCTGCCTCCCTAGTGCAAAGAACTATAAAAAAAAATTATGTATTCTGCGTCGTTTTAGTTCTCTTTTGCAAAAAATAACATAGTCAAACTGTCGTCTCTAGATCTGAAAGTGTAGTAGCTGTCGTTTTTAGTTTTAGAAAGCAATCACATTGTTTTAGATAGTTTATTATACGGTTATCATTTCATAAGACTTGATTTACTAGTTTTAAAGTGTCGAAAAGCAATTTCCATTTCAAAATCGCAAAGTGTCTCTCTTGTTTTCACTTTGTTTTGAAAAAGAATTTTGTTGAGTACAGTTGCTTTAAAAGTATTTCAATTTTGCACATAGTTTTCTTAGTGTCATTTACACATTAAGGGAACTAAAAACCAATACATGCATGTGCATTTGCATCTTGAATGCTTGGCTTGATTTAGGACTGTGCATACTAGCGTGTGCTCTGTGATCTATGAAGAAAAGATGCTTGACTTTCTTCCCCTTAGTAGCTAGGATTTTCATTGCTGAAAGAATATAAAATGTCTATTTATCATCTTAGATTTCATTTAGGAATTTTACATACATCACGTAGTGAACCTGAAAGGAAAACTGCTAAGAAAGATCAACTTAAAATAAATCTCAATGAATCTAACAACGCTTTGGAACTTAACGCAACATCTAGAGGTCTAGGCTAGAGATGTATTCTGGTGTCGTAAAGCCTGGTAACTGTTGCTTTCAGTGTTGGTTGGGTGATTCCTCCACTCTGAGATGGAAAGTGCCAGTACGGCAGACTGTGCTCCACGTACCATTCGTGTATATATTGGGAGACCACTATAGGCTGCATCCTTTATCCTTAGGAAGCCGTGTATGCCGCCCTATCGATCATTAATGCACCGAACACAGCATTCGGGAAGACTGACTGCCGTACCATAAAAAGTATGCAGTTTTATGATTGGTTTGGTAATTCTCTCTGCCTAGATCTCCAGAGAAGTCCATTTTTCTCCTTTTCAGACTCCTTTAAAGGAAAAGGTCCTCTGAGCACTTGTCACTTCAAGCTCAATAAAAATTGAAGGTGACTAGAGTCATCTTTTGTTTTTTTCTCGACTCTTTAAAATTGAAAAAACAAGTTGTGTCAAAGCATCTAAAATTCATTTAATTCGAAAAACATTTTCCCCTTTTATTTTGAGTTGCTCAAGTAATCCGCAATCGTGGAAGAAATTCAATCAAAACCCCGTCATTCGCAGAGACTTACGAGTCAACCATCGTTGACTTCGGAAGCAAAGCCATTCCGGACGAAGCGAACTCGTTTAACTGGATCAAAGTCCCCTAGGTTGGTTGGAGAAAGCACTCCAACATCCTCAAAGACTCTGGTTGCTCCGAACATTTCTGGAATCCCGGCCTCTACAAAAGAAATTCCGCAACAGCAACAGGACATTACAACTGATCCTAGTGTGACGGTTAACACTTATATTCCTGAACCGGTTCCATCTACAGCCGATTCAGAAGGTGTTACTCCCCAACCGTCTGCTGCTACAGAAATTACATCTTCTTCGGCACCAGAAATAATTTACGGACCTGACGGTCTGCCTATTCCTCCTGGATTGATTTCCATAGAAGAGATTATGGAAGATCCTCCATCTAGCACTCCAATGCAACTTGGAGTTGGGATTTCCCTATATCCTTCTTCATCAGAGAATATTCACCCACCCTCGGAAGTTCCTGAAGAATCGTCGAGGAATCTTTTGGATAGACTTAATATGTCTGAACAACCATCAACATCAAGGACTATGTCACTCGACACCGCAATAGCGGAAGCCCCTTTTGATATTCCGACAATGTTCACCGGTGTGCCATCTGTTCCAACCAGTTTTCAATCACTGGATGGAGTCCATCTGGGACTATTTTGACAGTATGGACTATTCCCGTTTGTTCGTCTGGAATTATATCTGGAATCTCTTACGTTGACTCTCGACAAATTGATCTGTCACAAGGTCAATTTGGGCAAACTGGTCCCCAAAGGCAAATTATTCCTTTGAGCACTGGATTACCGTTGTATGGAGGGCCATATACCCTTTCATTGTCTTCCCCAGAAGGACAACCGTGCGTGAGTTCGCAACAAAATTTGGGTTATGCTGGAATCACAACTAGTGGTTGGGTACCAGTCCTATCTCAACAACCAAGAGTTGTATGCTCGATACAACAAAGTTCACCTATGACAAACACTCCCACTACGCCGGCTATTGTAGCTATATCGCAAGTATAAGCATCACCAATTGTATGCCAACCTCAAGTTTCGCAGGTTGCAATACAACAATCTCTTGTACCTCCGACACAACCACAATCACCCACTAGTGGAATGGCACAGGTTCAAATGGGGAACCCCAACCCCAATCTTGGTCAATAGTCAGTGTTGGACAATAGTCCATTGCTTCACAACCATGGCTAGTGCAATACCAACAACCGCAATTCCAGCAAGCTTACCAAGGATATGAGCAACAAGTCTTTGCGAGTAATGGGCAGCAGTATCAACCATATCATATGGTTATTGCCCATCAACCTTACCAAAGTTACCAACATCAAATGCATTATGCTGGTATGCAAAGACCGACTGCTCAAACAATTCCATCTTATCCTGGGTATGCTCAACCAAGCCTAAATCAATAGTTGCCCTTCGTGGCAACTCTAGAGTTATGAGATCTAAGTCGACTAACGAACGATCAAATAGCCTATGCCCCTTGGTGGCCAGCGATCCCGCATAAACTTCCGTCGGATATTCCTAAATTCAATGGAAATCCGGGCGAAGACAAATCGAATCATGTGATGACCTTTCATCTATGGTGTTCGTCAAACACTCTCAATGATGATTTGATTCGGCTTTGCCTCTTTCAGCGCACGTTAACGGGTCCAACAGCAAAGTGGTATATCGAACTGCCTAGAGCTTCATTTGATAACTTCAGTACCCTAGCCACAACCTTTTTAACCCATTTTCAATTACCTATCAGGTACGAAACAGGAACTGAGCTGCTTACCAATTTCA